>JAKTUG010000037.1:0-143796 GCA_030556545.1 Kodamaea sagamina | reverse complement strand
AAAGGCCCATACCGCAATAGTAAGAGACAACGAAAGGCCCATACCGCAATAGTAAGAGACAACGAAAGGCCCATACCGCAATAGTAAGAGACAACGAAAGGCCCATACCGCAATAGTTATTTTTTATGCACGCTACGGGCCGTTGGGACGGCTGAAAGGCGTTTGACGTGCATTTACGAGCCGTTGGATTGCCTTTTCGGGCACCTTTCTCGGACTTAACGGCTTTTCCGCGTCACGCATGAAACGATTTGCGACACGCTGATGCGACTTTCAACACGTTTGCGACAAATCGAGCGTAATTCCGCGACGTGCATAAAACGATTTGCAACACGATGAAACGACTTTCAACACGTACCGGTCAACGGGCACTATTTCCGCGCCGTGCATGTAACCGTTTCCGGCGCGTCCGGTCGAATTGCGCCGCCAAATCCGTTCGCAGCTTACGTAATCTTCCGTCGCGCTTTCCAATCCGTCGCTCGTAAAGTTGCCTCCGGTCGCGCCAGCATTGCCTAATCCGTCTTGCGCGAATCTGCCTCACTTGGCTGTCGCAAAATCTCCGTCGCGACAACACATCCTCACTCAATGTCACCAAACGTTTGTCGCAACTCACCACTCAAACTCACTGCCTTCTTGGTACCAAAACGTAAAACTGTCTCACTTCCAAATCACAAAACTTGTCACTGCTACTACTCGCAATCCGTTCTCCCATCTGTATACTCACACCTCAATCATTGATCTCTGCTTGCCAGTCTTCACTCAATCTGCTCCCCACAAATCTCCCTGCATTCCCCTACCCTACTCCTAAAACTAATACCTCACTGTACACTCAAATTCAGTAATCCCTTCCCTGCCACCTCATTACCGCCCTCTCAATAATCTCAATATCACCCGTCCTGCTCAATAAAACAATATCAACTAATCCAACACTTCTCAACGCCAAAAAAACGCCAGCGCCTCCAACACCACCTAAGTCCATACAATCACCAACGTTCAACTCTACTATCACCACCACAAACAAAATCAACTCCTCCAATCCCAAACAATCACCAACGTTCAACTCTACTATCACCACCACAAACAAAATCAACTCCATCACTAAACAATTCAACAACATCTTGAACAGTAAAAAACTATCAAAATCACCAACGTTCAACTCTACTATCACCACCACAAACAAAATCAACTCCATCACTAAACAATTCAACAACATCTTGAACAGTACAAAACTATCAAAATCACCAACGTTCAACTCTACTATCACCACCACAAACAAAATCTACACCCCACTACCAAAATCAATCAACATCTGTATCAACAACACATCTGCTCAGTTCTAACACATATTCAGCTTAATTTTAGATCAGGACGGTGAAAGGGCAACGCGAAAGGAGACTGTGAAATTGAACTGCGTAGTAACACTTTGGCTCTCACTCCATTCTCCAGTGATACTTTTCTTTCAGAGCTCTTCCTTTCAACTTTTACTGAAAATCTGCATAAACATGGGGAAACTATGCAAGTACACACGTCTGAGCAACACCCCAAATACTACTAGCACAGTCTGAGCGGTCCACTCTCAGCTCTCCCGCGCCTGGCGACCCGAATACTGCAGTCTTTGGGCATTTTGGAGGTCTTTCAAATGCACACGCTATTGACTCTTAACCGGCTCTTGATCTGAAAATATCCTCTTTGGGCGTTTCCTCTTTTGGAATAGGACCTCATGGAAAAGGGCCAACGCGAAAGCACATAAAAGGGCGATTTCGGACGGAGTATGAGTACATTCACACTCCCCCAGGTCTTGCGTCCCGATTGGTGTAGCCTCTGCCCAGTTTGGTCGCCATTTGACACCCTTCTCTTCTCACCCATTTAAACCATCGAGAAATGAACAAATGTGTGCTTTCCACCTACACTGGCGACTCTCACCCGGTCTGACGACTCTCGGCCGCTTTGGTCTTATTTTGGCTGACTTCTCCCTCTAAGTCTCAGTTAATCAAAACGTTGAAGTTCACTTCCTCATCACAAAACTTGTCACTGCTACTAACCGTAAAACCTTTGTCATGAATACTCCTACAGTCTATGTTATTTAAACCTACAAGTTAAAGAACCTGAGTGCCATCGGTGCGCCATCAACGCTAACAAAATCTCCAAATCCCAAATCAACACCAACACCAACAACACCGACACCCAAATCAGCACTGTCAAGTTGACTAATTGTACCTGAAGTATCAGAAGTTCCAGCATCTCGGGAATCTGAAGTATCAGGAGTTCCAGCATCTCGGGAACTTGATCTTTCTTGGTTGTTTCTTCCTGCTTTACCCATATTGTTAACTCACTTTGTTATTATAGAGTATAATACAATTCCTTATGCTTATGTCATTAGCCATGTAGATTTCTCTCTTCACTCTGTACTTCTCAACCTTGTAGAACACACGTCTTTATATACCCATATTTCCTCACGTCTGTAGTCCATGGACTTGCCACCATAAGGTCATGACTTCAGTGTGCTTCCTGCTCATCCATCCGCTTCCACCAATTATACCGGTTAGTATTAAGCTAAAAGTAGTACCTGGAAGGTTCCAGAATGATATCAAGTTGAAATTACAAAGACCTTGCTTAGTTATTCACCTTGAATAAGATAGTTGTTATTACTACGACTTTGCTTAGTTATACACCTTGACAAGCACCAGCACCATCACCAACAACAACAAACTCAACACCAACACCAATCCCAAAACAAACAACTTCAACTGTTCCATCATCAGCACCAAAACCAGAACCAAAGGCCAAACCAGAACCATCATCAACTACATCTCAACACCAACACCATCGCCAGCAGAAACAAAATCAACGCGAATACCAAAACAAACATCTTCATGAAGTTAGAGTGTCGGAGTGCCCCACCACTCTCAATTCACCCACCAACACTCAACCTCAACTAATCACAGACTGCATGGATTTCACCAATGTCTACTCATCACGCACAATCCATCCAACAACAGTCTGGGTTACTTATTCGTGGAATTTAGTTGAAGTTAGCGTATTTGAAGTTAACGAGTGGTTGAATGTATTTGCGTTAACGAATCGTAGAATGTAGTTGAAGTTAACGGACGTGGAATGTGGTTGAAGTTGCCGAATCGTTGTATGTACTTAACGAATCGTAGAATGTGATTGAAGTTCGAATCGTGGACTATAGTTGAAGTTGGCGAATCCCAGAATGTAGTTGA
The DNA here is from genome assembly GCA_030556545.1 of Kodamaea sagamina. Classification (NCBI taxonomy): domain Eukaryota; kingdom Fungi; phylum Ascomycota; class Pichiomycetes; order Serinales; family Debaryomycetaceae; genus Kodamaea; species Kodamaea sagamina. The sequence continues at coordinate 140,575 of JAKTUG010000037.1, read as the reverse complement.
ACCTAACGAATGTGGAATTGTTGAAGTTCGAATCGCAGAATTTAGTTGAACCTAACAAATAGTGGAATGTCGTTTCTAAGGCCTGCTTCAATTGAGTAGTGAAGCATCCCAATGTGTGATGGCGCACCTGAGCCTACTCGTCTCTCGCTGCTGGAATTGCAACAGTCCTCTTCAAGTGCCGTACTGATCTGAAATAGTTGAACTCGTCACCTTTTCCTTGCATCTAGTGACGTTTGGTGGTTGAACAAATCTATTTGAGCTTGTAGTCGTAGACTTCAGTCTGTCCGTCGCTTCATGAACGGGAGTTTCTAGTACGACGACTCACCGCTCAACTCACACCCACCAACAGTCTAAGCAACAGGATGTCAGAGTGCCTGGTGTCATATATGTCTGCTTATCACAGCTTACACTTCACCGCCAGTTGAGTTAGTGAATCGTGAATGTACTATTCCAACAGTGCCTGCGTCATAGTATAGTGTACTATGTATGGTGGTGCACCCTAAACGGGACCTCGGCAAAACTCGCTGGTTGTGCAACAGTCCTCCTTTCCGTGACATATGGTAAACTCGTCATCTACTCCTTGTATTGTGACGATTGGTGATTGAACATATTTGAATTGTCGTAGAACTTTAAAGTGGCCCAGTCATTGCCGTACTCTGATATAGTGTCAGCTTCCCTTGTTATCTTGACGAGTGGTGGTGATCTAAATGTATTTGAATATGTTGCTGGAGTCAAGTTGCCGAACCGAGCTGAAATGGTTGAGCTCGTCTCTTTGTCTAGTTACAATTGATGGTTGAACAAATGTAGTTGAATTTGTTGATAAAGAGGCCGGTCAAGTTGCCGTACTCTTCGTTGATATGGATGAACTCGTCATCTACTTCCTGTATTGTGACGATTGGTGGTAGAACAAGTTGAATTTCTCTCATCACCTCATTCTTCACTATTCATCACAGTGTTGTCCAGTATAGACTTGGCATTCAAGGTTGTCTTCTCTCAGAAAATATTTGAGTGTATCATCACGGGAGATGTTGATCACTCTTCCACCAGTGTTTCTTCAACGTATTCAATTTCTTTATCTGGATTGATACGAACTTATCTGGCAGAGCTGTCCACATTGCGTAAGTGCTATCTCAATCATTGCACCTCAATAAACTCGTTGAGATCATAGATCATCGTAATCATCGTAATCATCTTGTTGAAAGTAGCGCATTCATTATGCCAACTTCATCGTCACCTGTTGAGTTGTATACACCTTTGACTGTTTCAGTTGATGATTCTCCCTACTAGCATTTGTTGATGTATTGTAGCGAGTTTCAACCATCAGAAAGTTAATGGTTAATGCGTTTCCAAGTGATCGCATATTGACTTGTCTCCCCTTGCTCTAGGTGCTATACCCTTTCACTTTTCTCAATTGCAGTTCAGCTACCCAATTCACCTCCTGCTACCTTGCTCATCACAGTTTTACTTCACTCTCACACCTTGACATTCAAATTCAAGTGAACACTCTCGTTGCTGTGCCTTGCACAGGCCAGCACTCTCTTTGCACTTTGCAAGAACAGACTTGGAGGCAATTCAAAACCATTTCTGCCCAGGTTTTTGACCAGGAACAGTCTTTCTTTTTCTACGGACGTTAATCTTTAGTAGCGGTAACCCTTTCAAGGTGATTCATTCAATGGTAATCTGATACCTCATTACACCATATTTTGTAGTTAATATTCCAGCATTCCGTCAAATTTTTAGGAAATTGTCACGAAATAAACAAAATAAGTCTTCAAATTTACAAGACCTTGGAAGTGAAAGATAGAAATTCATACACAACGTACCAACAAGTTTACAATTTAGCCTGATGATGTTTCATCCATATTTTAACTCTCAACAGTTTGAAACTCACTCAGTTCTTTCACCTCTCCCGATGAAGTAGGTCGTTAGCTCGTAAGCTATCAAGTACAACCACTCCCATAATACTCTACCAACTTGTGAAGATTTTGTCAAGGCGCATCGGACCTTCGGATGGAACTCATGTATTCACGTTCTCCCCGATGAAACTGGTAAGTCGGTTACATCTACCGAGCTTTGAGTTACAGTGCAGCCAGAAGTGAATTAACACCACAAGGAGAATAACATCAAATAGCTACGGAGGAAAAGGCTATAAATACTCGATCAGGGATTTGAGAGAGCAGAAGGTTTCTAAATAGCATATAATTCGTAGAATCTACGTTCAAGTAACAGAGTTGACTAGCATGGCAATACCAAGAACCAAGGGCAGATAATCTCCTGCCAACGCTTCTTTCAAGCACTGTCAGTTCGACAGAAAAGTTGATAATTCCCAATAGTTGAATTGAATTTGGTTGATTGAAATCTGCAGGTTCCGCACACATATTCAAATTGGCTGCAAAAAAATCGGATAATTTTGAGTTCACTAGTAATCCTGAAGTTAAGAGTTTCGGCCCAATAGTCCCGAATTTATAGTAGAACGTAGAAAGTTTCTGAATTTACATTGAAAGACAATTTGACGACAATAAGACTCTCTGTTGATGCATATTACTGCTAAAAATTTAAGAGCAAGCTCGGATCTAGTAGAACCTCCCCTTTTGTTCGTACCAAATTAATGAGTCATGGTTACAAAACATTAAAAGTTATTTTACTTATGTATTTGCAATTTTTACTTTCAACAACAACCTTCAAAAAATTCCTCATACAGCTCAAGTAAACTTGGATGGCGCAATAGACACCTTGTACTCTTCGAGGTCATAAACAACATAAGCATATCTCAAAAAGTTGTCACCCAAAATTGAAGGGAGGTAGTCGCTGGAGTATTGCATATTCAACTGGCATCCTGGAAGTGGGTCTCCATAATTGTCAAGTGCAGGCGACATCAATGTACTGTATGGAACCTTAATCTTTGCTTCTCCAAAGCTGTAAGTCAACGATCCAGAGGGAGGAGTACAACCAATCATGTACAGCCGACTAGTAACGTTATACTTTGGGTTTTCGTATAACTTAGCAATAGTGTCAACGGTCAGTGGATCCAAAAGTGTGTAAGAGGTACCCGAGTCCAATAAGGAACGGTAATTGGTGGCAATGCTCAAGTTGCCATTAATCTCCACTGAGGTCAAATTCACATAGAACCCATCATGAGTGAGCAACGGAAGATCAATCAAAGGGCCCTCGTACTTTGAAGAGTCTGTACCACCAAAAATAATTGAGCCAGTTTCCGCATCGGGGCCATTCAAGTAAAGGGAATAATAATTCTTAGAAATTATACCCTCGTTGACCAACTGATCTGGAAAGTTTTGATAATACCAGTTGCTCAAAACACTAGAAGCTTCAATGGTGTCGAAACCGATACCAAAAGTAGCTGGGGCGGTCAGCTCTTTGGCAACACCAAATGTCACATTTTTGACATCAACACCAGCGAGAGATACGACATCGGTGAAATAGTCACCAATTGCGTAATGGAAGTCACCATAAAGAATAGAGAATGGTTTCGTGGTGTTGACGGCACTCGTGGAGTTGTCAACATTGAAAGTCCCAAAGTCCAAACAGTTATCAACTCCGGGTCCACAAAAAGCATCAGCAGCAACCACCCACAAGTCAGAGCTTCCAGTGTCAATGTCGACAGAAATAACGGTTTTCTCTGAACCAAAGGCCAAATCAGCAGAGTAGAACATACGATGGTTCTTCAAAGGTTCGTGTATGTCTCTTTTAGAGTGAGGGTTACTGTGGTAGAACTTTTCTGAGTCTGGACTTCTAGAGGAAACCTCAAAGTCCAACTTAATCCCACCACCGTCGTCGCTTCTTCTTTCGAGTGCACCATTGTACTTCTCAGTAAAAGGAAGAGCAAAAATTTGAGTAGCCAAAGCGAAGAAGGTGAGTTTGTTGAATAAAACCATTTTTGTTGCAGTGAAATGGAGAGTAAGTGGTTCTCTTATATAGTTATTTCAACTGAAGTTAGCATCAGATGTGACGATTCCCATAGTGTTCACTCGTTTGCATCCGAAATTTTAGTGCTCGTGCTTGATAGTGCCATTCCTATTGTCCTATTGTTTTTCAATTCGATAGGAAGTTGAGCCACTCATATGAATGGGTCAGCATTGTAAATGGCACGTTGGATAGGTTTTCCTTATCAGTAAATTCAAGTTCTGAATTATGTCAAAATTTAAATCTTTAAAGTGTTGGCATCAGAGTTCTCACCCGCAGTTCCATTAGAATCTCTCGAGTCTGAGGAAGATATTCATTAGACAGGTTATTAGATTTGACCTTACCCTCACCTAACAAGTTTAGGATCTTGAAAGCGTTATGTATCACTCTGGGATGCCTATACTGCCTTTGTGGCCAAAAACGTTAAACGTCTAAACTCTTATGACTGGAATTGATGGAAAAACCCCAGAAATGGAAGAGGCGTTTTGGATTTAGATGAGGGGGTGGCGGTTTTGCCCTTTGACATGTTGATTGGTCAGAGCGCAATCCAGAAGGAGTTTCCTATTATTCAATGTTGCGTAATAGCTTTTTATGCCTATCTAAGATTTCACCTCTTGATACAAGGGCACACTTCAAAATGCACGGCACTTCTTGATGGGGTGGTGACTCAGCAGAGCGAGGTTCTTACATGCTGGCATTATTTCGCAGTATTCATTGCATAGCCCTCTTGTCACAGAACCACATGGGTCTGATGATTGCACTTGACGACCAGATAGCTGCTTCAGAAGTGTTTGCAGCTTAGGGTTTGAAATCCTCTTGACATGAATCATGGAACTGAACTCATCGGAATCCGTCAATTTTGGACGCAAATTGAATATTGTAATCTCAAAGAGAGTCGATGAATTACGATTACATTGTGTCCGCATCTCGGTGACAACTGAGACTCGATAGAGTGTAAAGTTTCGTTTCCAATGCCCACTAACGGCACCCATTCTGTATTCAATACCCTTCACGCTGTACGGAAGCTCAGAACTGTTGAATACAGCAACCTCCGTTAATTCCGGTTCATTCACAACTACGCCAACTACTGCAACCTCAACTATACCCAAAAATGAGCTTTGCCGAGCAGTAGGTTGGTTACTGATTCAAGTTCCAACTCGGTCGCAGATTTTAAGGTTCTGGTTCGAGCTCAGAAGTTGATTCTAGTTCAGGATCTAGTTCGGGATCTGTTGGGTCTCTTTCAGGATCTGATGGTTCAGGATCAGTTTCTTGGTTCTGGTTCAAGTTCTGGTGCTGCCTCAGGCTCAGGATCTGTGCCTGCTGATTCCGGTTCTAACTCTGGAACCGCTAATTCTGGTTCAAGTTCAGAAACCCAGTTAGGATCTGGAACCCTGGTATTGTTCCTACAATACCTCAGAACATCGGTATAAAAACCAAGATTGCCTACACTTTAGCACTTTTGGCAAACTGTGTTCCTTTACTTCCCCTCTTGAAATGGTGCTTTCTGCATGAAGATTGTAGTTTCGGTTACTTTGAATTTTCTGTTAAAACTTCTATCTCCCTTTTCATTCGGTCATACAATGAGTGTGCTATGTTTCATACCTTCAATTTCTGAATTTGAATGTTTAAATTATTTCATTTGATTTTACTGCTCCAACCATATATTGATGAGGGCAGATTACGAGTGCTTCCCTAACTTTGAACCGTAAACTTTCTTGCAACTTCAAATTTAAAGGGGTTCAGTTTTTCAGTTCTCCTTTGAACTCTGCGACTCTATGGGAGAGCGGATATGTATCATCTCGAAAGGAGCTAACCTCTTTATCCTCTAACTAAATTTATAACAACAGCTTTCAACAAGATATATTCCTTGATGTACATCTTACTTTTGACTTACGATGTTTAACGAGTTAAGTTGAGAAGTGTTGGCTGTCAATCCAGTACCACAGATCAAGTGTAACCTTCCGTTCTGTTTTGACAACTTTAGGAACCGTGGTAGTACATGAGGTAGTGAATTCAGTCAACATACGTTGAGGTGCACAGTAGGGTAGTTCTCACTACTACCACACCAGTATTAATTTCAAAAGTATATACGCTGTTGGAACGAATTTTGCTCGTTTATGTTTGGGAGCTCTGAGAAGTTGTGTTCAAAAGAGAACAGTCACACCCGCTGTCTCGGGCTCCGCAAAATCATTATTAACCGCTATGTCGCTTTTAACCTTACCTTTCGTGTTCCAACTTGACAGTGAAGTACAAGGGTATTATGAAGGTTTACATTGTTTACCAGAATATTTTGTATTCAGTTAAATCTAAGTACTTTAAGTAAAGGTCGGAGGAAATAGATTATCGCGTTTCCAAATCCCAACATCCAATAAATCCCCACGTTTTGAAAAATGCCCACATATCCCACAAATAACTCTTCCTAATGTTGGTGTTGAAGATCTCAGTTCAATTAGACCAAGTTTTTGAATTTTCGAGTTTTATTTCAAACTTATCCATTGAAGGAGAAGTATGTATTTTAAAGGACTCCACTTGATGAGTGAAAGTGCCTTTGGTTAGTTTTTGAGCCAATTGTGACTCGGTTAGTTTAGTTTGGTTTAGTTACTCCTCTTAGAAAAAGAAGGAGTTTAAAGGACTCCACTTGATGAGTGAAAGTGCCCTTGGTTAGTTTTTGAGCCAATTGTGACTCGGTTAGTTTTGTTTGGTTTAGTTACTCCTCTTAGAAAAAGAAGGAGTTTAAAGGACTCCACTTGATGAGTGGAAGTGCCCTTGGTTAGTTTTTGAGCCAATTGTGACTCGGTTAGTTTGGTTTGGTTTAGTTTAGTGTTGGTGACTCTTCCTTTAGAAAAAGAAGGAGCACATTTTGAGAAATTTTATCCCTGAATTTAGAAAGGAAACTGAATCACTGTGGGGTGTACTTTATCAACATGTGAACTAAATGCAGGCTTCACCAGCCATCTTGAGCAAATTTCAGCTAGCAGTTTGCGAATTGTAGAGTGCTAGTGTTCTAAGGGCGTCTGGTTGTGAATTGGGTAGTAATATGGAACCCAATGTTAGATTGTAGCAGTTTTAGCTGCCTAGAAGGATTTGTTACGATAGTAGAGTTGGGTGATATAGCGTCAACGAAGTGTGTTTTAAATGTATACTGATGAGTAGTTTGCAGAACCTCTACGAGTGAAAGGAAGGGGCACAACAACGTGATTGAATACAGCAGCGCAAATTGATAACTGCTATCACAATTGCAGGAGATAAGAATATACAGTTTGCACTCTAGTTCAGGAAATCGAAGTGAATTCTCAACAGTTGATCATATTAAAGTTTCCTCTTGGTTTGACGTCCTCAGGGCGAACTTCTCCCTTTCTAAACCATTGCAGGTGTTCGGACCCGAGAATCGCAATATTGAACGTGCCCATTTTGGTGCTATACTTAAGCAATGTGTTCGTTGGTAATCTCAAAGATAGTATTCAACAAAATGGACGCAGAGTGCAATTTTTAAAATGGTAAGGTACTGATCGACTTCGACTTCGACGATAAAAGTGGCAGGTTCTCTTGCTGTGGCTGTGACAACGGCGCATCCAGAGCCAATTTGGTTATGGCGGTTCGATTAGGGACAACGAGTATAATTGTGTCTACGTCGGAATTTGTGGATGTTGAAGTTGCAGGTGAAAGCCACATAGACTTGATAGTTTCAATGCCAAACTTCGAAACTACAGCTATTCGGGCAGTTAAATCGTAACGTCCCTGGAGATTGACTTAACTTTGGCCGGCGCTCACGTACTTGTGAACGAATTGAATAATAGTTGCCGTGGATGGTAGGTACCACACGTAGGTGAAGGGAGTGGCACCAGCAGAGATTACTCCATTGTTGATCACAGTTGCCGTATTACCACTACAACTTACATATTCAGGTTCAGTAGTATACTTGTCTTGAAACCCCAGTCATTTTGGCTAGTTGAATATCCTATTTCAAAACAAAGGCAACCAAGTGGAAGGGTTAACCCAGTAACCTAAAATTGCCATTGGTATATCCTTGAGGATACTGTCATGCAACCCCACAAATTCGTATCTGTTCGCCAATGCCGAACCTACCTTGGCAATACCATTCGCAGCGTTGGTCTCTGTGATTCGGCGTTGGCTGAATGCGTGTGTGCTCCATCTGAAATCTAGATGGTGTTTGTACCGGCCAGGGAGCGGTTGAGGCATGTATGTCGGTCGAGCGTGCACCGAATCCCAAATCTAAAATAAAGGGTAAAGCAACGGAACCTGTTACAGACGTCTGCGAGTCTACCAACAGAATTTCAGTGCACTGGACCAAAGAAGAAGTGGAATACGTATCAGCACCAGAATTCAATACACAGTTAGCCAAGGATCCGGCAAGAGTCTCTGCTAAAGCTTGGTAGTGAAGTCGGAAACATTTACACACAAGGCATGTCGATGCTAAATGTGTCTCCTGGTTGTAGGTTCCCTTGTATGAACTACAGGAGACTTGTCCAAGTTGCCTCGGGCACCTGTTCAGTCGGATTATCGAAATTCCACACGAATTCGACATATTCTATCGAATTGAACGACTGAAACACTCAGAAACCTGGGCTGAAGGAGTTAGCTCTAGGAGCCCAACTAGGACTGCAAATACGTTGACCATGTACACTTAATTCCAAGTGCTTGCTTCTCAACTCCTTGATTTATACTCTATTCATTTTGCAATTCGTAAAATTATCTCAAAACCGCCATTTCTCCTCTAACGTAAATAGACTGGATTCGGCCTCAGTACTTTTAGTTCTCCACTAAACTATATCCTCAGATGATCTTATCCGCGTTCCCAACGCGCTACCTGCAGCTTACGTGTATTTCCTACTCTCCGATGCTGTTAGTCTGCTCTGGCTATGTCAGGCTGGTGACCAAGTCTCGACCTACGCTCCAGATATACTTAGCCGTCATCTCACACATTCGATCTGCTAGAATTTACCCTCAACTTTAAATTAGACTTCAACACCCTGACATTCTGGTGATTTTGACGAAGGATGTAGGTTTTTCAGCACACTGTTGAATGAAAAAGATTCTTGGTTAACAAGCACCAGCACAACAATTCTGCTGCTGCTTGAATTCAGAGCACGTTATTCCTGAAGTTATAGGCTCTACAATACTCTTGTAAACCACAAATTGAACTGCAAAGCACAAACTGCATGCTGCATATGAAATAAACAACGAGGGATGTTGGCATTGCGGCATTTTTGGACTGCAAACGCGAACGCGGTGAGAGGTCGTGAAATCAAGGCAACAAAAAATGCTAATGGGAATTAAGCTCACGTTGCTCGAGAATTAAGGTTTCCAAGAACGTGAGCCACCACCCACCAACACGTTCACTTCTAGTTGGTGAACCCTTCTCTGTGCATCCACTTGATTCGTGGTGTTTTCGTGCATTTCGTTACTCTGCATTCGCTACGCTCTTTTGCTTGCGAAAAGTTCAGCCGTACATAATATTGTCCTCTGGTGTACCAAACGAGCATCTACCACTCACAAATATCACTGTAAGTTAACTCTCAAAATTAACTTGAAACCTGCCACACCATATTTTATTTCCTCTTCCTTATCAATAGCTGTCTCTCGAAAATCATCACCTCAGACCTTAGTGGAATTTTGTAAACTATACATAATGCCACTCTTTGTTTTGTTCACAACATTTTGCCAAACTGTAGTCTCGTTTTTGACTGAGAGTCAACAGATATTCATTAACTTTAAGTTGTGAAAAGCAACGTACTCAATAAGAACGTACAACACACATTATCACGAAGGTGTTAATCAAGTGGCGTATATTTTATAAAATCATCTGAATGAAACAATACTCTAGTCAATGTATTCCTGTTATATTTCTCTTACTTCTGCGTATGAAGTCTGTGGATATTGATAGTTCGAATTTCTAACTTTGTTGAGATTCAGCTAAATTCTTCACCATAACCCTTTTTCTTCCCCAACGGTTGCAACTGTAAACGCAATCCTTCTAGTCCAGAACGTAAGCTTCTAAATCTACTCGCCATGTATTCTACGAAGAGGTTCTTTTCTCTCAGCTGCGTAACTGGAGATGAAGAAGTAGATTGTGGTGTATGGAGGAGGTAAGGCTTTGAAAGAGTGCGGGACTGGGCAGTTTAGTTATGTCATCTAAAATCCCACTTTTGGAGACTTGATGAGTACAAGGTGGATTCGAAACCCAGAATACTCATGAATACACCGGTCGAGCATGAAAACTCTAAATGAGTCATTTTTGAGCTTTGGCAAGAATCACAAGAGAGGGATAAATTATTTCTTTAAGTATTCTTACAGCTCTGGAATCAATTGTAAAATGTTCTGGTAACTTGACTGTTTAATTTGGATGTAACTTCACCTACTTAACAGGGGTAAGAATGAAAGTAGTGAGAATCTCTTCAGAACAATAGTCCTTGTCTATTCTGGAGAATGTCTTCACAATATTCTCCTCTCTCAACTTTTATGAATCTTAGTGATAATCATTTGTTTAATCATGAGCTTCGTGTTTAGTTGACTTGAAAATAAGTTCTTCAGATTGGTGTATCATTTTCACCATGCAGATTTTCTCACTTTCAGCCAAAAATTCTACGTTAACATGCTTAGAATCCTTGGACAAACGTTTCTATGTCACTCTCAAAACTTCTCTTTTGAGGGCTGATTTTTATTCAGGCAAAAGTTCAAACTCTTTAAACACTTCCAAGCTCTTGGAGGCCTTGTGGAAATTCAACTTATCAACTCTTAAGTCAGATGACTAGAAGGGTGACATCAAACTACGGGCCTGCTAAAATGATTCGTCTCTAGGGGTGACTCGGAACCATGATGTATGCTCAAACGCTTAAAAGAGCGGAGGTCCCGGAATTTATAACCAAAAAGACTACTACTGATCATGGATAAGGGAAAGGTCAACGGCCACTGATTTCAGTTTTGTTGGGACTTTTGAATATTGTGAGACTTTTGGCTTGTCTTTCGAGTAATCGTTGTCACTTTACCCAAAAGAAGACAAAGTACAACATCCATCTCTCAAGAATTGACTGAACTGTACAGAAAAATCAGAGTCATCAATCTTTTGGAAGTTTCAGTGTGCCACTCCACTCGATTCTACTCTTATTTTCTTCCGAAACTTTCTTTAAGTAACCAGCTATTGCATCTCTCTAATTCAGCGTATAAATAGTAAAATCTGGTTGATTGGTGTTTTCTAAATCCCACTTATTTAATCTCAACCCATAGGTTTTTTTAATCCAATGTTAGAAGTAATTATACCAATCCAACCGTTTGTTTTCAGCAACAATTCACAAACCGAGAAGGCGAAAAGGGGGGAGGGGGGTATAACTAGGATGTAAGTTTAAGCTGTTCAAGCTGAGTATCTTTTTCAGCCTAGAAAGCAACTTAGACGTAACATAAAATGAAACGGAAAGTGGTAGGCAGCCTCGAAAATCTTATTCCTACTCGATGTCTGAGAGTTTTTCCGTTGACACTGCAATTCAATTGTCAGCACGAGACGGAACCCCCTAAATAAGCGAAGTAATGGTTACAAATTGAAGTCAACTTTGACTAACTCTGGTTCAAAAATGACTACAACCAAACAAGTCCCAAAACGCAATTCTAACTTGTACCACTCTAAAATGCTCTTCCAGTTTTCGCAGCCAAAATCAAAAAAATTAGTTAGAAAAAAAAACTTGTATTCTTCCGGTGAACGAGATTTCGGTATCACGGAAGCATTCAACAAACTGATCCACCCTTTCACAAGGACATTTGAGCAACGTTACGTTACTCCAGGCTATGCAAATTTGTTTTCAAAAGTAGTCCCGGAGAAACTCTCTGGTCTGCACAATACGTGCTAATATTGGCCGAATAGTGCTCACAACTACATTTACTTACCAAATGGAAATCTAAGCCGAGCATAGTATGCCTCTGAGAAAGCTTACTTACTCAAAACTGGTCTTCAACAATGATTTCGTAAGAATACTCGGCAATATCGAGTTATTCCGAAGTATAAGTCAGAAGGCATGTACCTCCGAGGAAGCCAAGGATTGTATACCCTTTCGAGCAGCGTCACTTAAGCCTTTGCCAAAGGCGGAACGGCTGAAAGTATAGCGGGGTTGAAAGTTCAGCAATCTGTTCAAAAATTATAGGAAGGTACATCATTACTTTATAAGAATGTAAGTGGTTGATTTAGACCCTTTGGAAGACGTACTAACAGTACAAGCCTGTACTTTTGCAGAGTCGGCAGAGGTTGCTAACAGAATCGTGCAGATGGCCATCGAGAAGTTGATCCAAAATTCGGAAGATTGCGGTTTTGGGGTGCTTACTGATACTTTGACGGTGGACGAGAAGTCGCTAGTTTTCATTGGTTCTGTTGATTTGCGTTGTAGCAAGCGAGTGATCTGGGAAGCTGGGCCACCTGAGAAGAGATCCAAACGCCCCTCATCCTTCTTGGAGAGGCTCCCGAGAGAGCTTATTGAAAGAATATTCCATTTCTTGCGCCCTTGTGATGTCGAGCATTTTGAAGAAATCCTGTACTTGCAAGAGTTTGCATTCAATACAAGATACGAGCATATTCTAATCAACCCTGGAATCGAAGAAACCAACACTTCTGATGGATTCAAGACTGAGGTGAATATACCGTTTCTAAAACAGCTCTTACTAAGAAACCCACTATACAAACCTAAAACTTGCTGCTTCTACGACATAGCAGAGTTGGCGGAACTTCATGAGGCTATACCTAACCTTGTACACCGTTTTGAGAAGCTCTACGACCTTGGGGATGGAATGTGTGTTTATGATTTTGACCAGAAGCTGTCGGATTTGCTCAAACTGCTTGAAAATCTTGAGTCTTTATCTTTCCACGGTGTTCACGAAGATTTGTCAACCATTCACGATTTGATTCCGAAGTCCGTCATTGAACTTGGCCTACAGTGGATGGTTGTGGATCTGATACCCTCTAATATTGAGAAGATGGTATTGTTTCGATGTAACTGGAAACCTAAACAAATACCGTGGAACTTGAAGCTGGTCGATTATTTAGATTGCCATGCCAGAGACGACTTGCCGTGTTTAGAATTGCTTCCTACCACCATGGAAGAAATTCATTTTCATGAGCCATATGAGTTGGACTTTAGGCGCTTTAAGAATTTGAAAATGGTGTCTGTGGACTGCGTGGCAGGATGTAAGTTTCCACCACTGATTGAAGTCATCAGGGTAAATCATGACAGAGATTTGATTGGATTAAGGGAACAACATTTGCCTACGCTCAAAAGAGTTGAGTGTTACAATTTAAGATGGTGTGAGAGACAATTGATTAACGATTTCTTGGGAGACAAAATTAGAGTTGAATGTCTTTAGGTATGAATTGATATTAATGATAAATGTGTGAGAACCTTAGGATTTTAAGCAGTTTTTTCCAATTAGAGTATCACTGAAAAGTAAGGATAAAAACCAAGAACAGGTTGATGAAAGGCAACGGTTTAGCCGGTATTCTGGTCTTCGAACCTAAATACGATCTCAGTTCTTTGTTCAAATGGATCTCAAGTAAAGAAGGTGCAACAAAGACTACACGAAAGCATCAACAGTCGCTAATTGATTTCCAGAGAGAAGAGACGATCATTCGTTTTAATTTCTGCATCTCACGCGGACGCTTGTTCATGTTTCAGCTATATCATTGGCAACCTGTCTTCGACTAAACCTTCTATTCACTACCTTCTATTTTGGTCTAATAGTAAGTACAATCAGTAAGCCGTTTATACATGCTTCTTGACTTTCAATTTGTTACCTCACTGTCGTTGCATACATTAAAGCGAACTTGATAGAAAGATATTCTCATTCATGTGTTAAATGGCCTATCTATTTCTTTGTTTGCGTAACAAGATTAGGAAACTCAACATTGCGTTCATCAGTGTGTTATTTGGTCGAACTTCTGCTCACTCTTGCTGTTGCTTTCTTGTGCTTCAATTTTGTTACTCTCAGTTCATTGCGTTCTGATTATGCATCTTATTCAACACTTTGCAGAGACCGTTCACGTACTCCCAAAATTCTCATGAATCGTCTTGCAGTCACTTTAGAGTGTGCTCAATGAATTAAGTTGTATGGGTATTCACTACTCTAAAACAATAGTAACCTATCCGTGACTTCAGATTGATCAAATGTGTAAAATTCACATAATAATTGAATTTACTTGACCTCGAATCATTGAGAAGAAAGAAATTGAAGAGGGTCTGTTTCTGAAGCGTATTGACTTCAGATTTGGAAAGGTACTCTTCAAACTTTCGTACGAGGACCTTAACAACCAACAAATCTAAGACTATTCAAAAGGTTGCAAGTGAACGGTATCGAATGATGTTTTCCTAGTTAAACATGTCGTGAAATGTCAAAAATACCTGGAATTTCGAAGGTGGTAACATCTGAACCAACTCTGTGAAGTTTTGAGGCACATAAAGTTTTAGTGGGATCAAATGGCTGACAAGGCGGAGCAAGCTACTTGGTTGTAAAGTAAGAAATCGTCTCCCATCATTGCTCCACAATCATTGCTACGATATATCCAATTCTTAAAGTTTGAATGAGGCAGCCTCTGTAGATTTTGAAACCTTTGCAAAGATCAAAACTTTAATCGCCTTGTGCTGCGTGGTTTACTTTAAGCTCTCATCGAAAATGACAGGAACTGGCTCCCCAAAGAGAAATTACCATTATAGTTCTCTACCAAGAAAAGTATTCTCCGGTTGGAGAGAGCAATTTCCTAACAGGTCTTTGCTGCTCTAGGTAAGTTGTTAGATAATTCCCTAAATCCAACAAGAAAATTCTCATAAATTTCGAACCCTTACCAAAGCTTCTATTGCAATTACCTAGCGAACTTATACTTCAAGAGATGTACAATGATGAACAATTAGACAGGATAATTACTACGTATGCAAAGCTATACCCTAAAATAGTCGAAACATTAAATCTGGGCCAGAAAGGGATGATCTCTCAAACAAGGAGACTCCTTACTTATAGTTTAAAAAGTGGCACTTGAAACCTCACTAGGTTTTGACTTAGACAGCAGTTTGCGTTTCAGGCTTTGTCAACCAATTCAAAAGATGACTTAAACAATTGAAATACACTTGTCTTAGTAGAGAGGAGAGTTGTGGCATCGCAATTACTGAAATGAACTTCTTAGTGATGTTAAAAATACTACAATTTGACGTGTAGGAGAGGCTGTTTAAATCTATCGGTTTCAACAGTATGAGGAAATGCTCCACTCAAAGTTCTTCGACTTTGAAACTACCTCACTTTCATCACCGTTATCATTTTTCGTAGTAATTTGGTGAAAATTGATTACAACCACTCAAGAGAATGAAAGACACTTAATAAACAGAAGCATAAGCTTATAAATGTCAAATACACAGATTGAACATGTATGCATTCACCATACCATCTTAATTGGCTTGAAATCATTAATCATCAAAGGGTAAAACCAGATTTGTTGTCTTTCGAGTGAAGGAGTCCGATCACCAAAATAAACATTCAAACAAACAAACCTTCACAGCCTTTCCTCTTCCATATGTGTATCTTGAGTTTTAAGAAGTGAAAGTAACAGGTAAAATTTATCTTCTGTGGCTTTACAATAATTTAAACTGATTTAATTGATAACGATATTAAAAAAAGCAGCTATGAGTCAAGCCAGGAGTGAATTAGAAGATACAACAAAAACTCAGTCCAGTTTCGAGGAAATTGAAGCAACCAGGGACCAGTTCGACTCCAACAGAAGTTTTGTCTACTCACAAACCGTTAAACCAGGCTTCCAGCGTGGTTCTGGAGCCAATGACAACTCCCGAAGAGAAGTGAAGAAAATTGAAATTGATCCCTACGGCGCGAACCGCGCAACGCTCGACAACTACAAGTTGTTAGTTTCAGGAGTAGTTCCCAGACCAGTTGGTCTCATATCTACCGTTGGCGCCGATGGGTCGGAGAACTTGGCGCCTTTCTCGTACTTTAACCTTGTCAATCACGATCCTCCCATCTTCTGCGTGGGATTAAGTGGAGGGAAAGGAAACCTCAAGGACACATGCAAGAACTTGCTTGAGACCAATGAGTGTACAATTAACATCATATCTGAGTGGTTTGTTGAGGCTGCTAATTATACTGGTACCAACAGTCCTTACGGAGTTGACGAGTGGGAGCTCTCGGGATTGACCAAGCTCAAGTCTGCTAAAGTTAAGCCAGCACATGTGGGTGAGAGTTCGTTCTCAATTGAGGGTAAGTTGATCCATTCTCATGAATGGAATTCAAAGTCTGATGAGAAGAAGAAAACAGGCACTTTGTGCATTATTGAAGGTGTCAACTTTCAAGTAGCTGAAGATGTGGTCAATGAGGAATTGAATTACATTGATATTACCAAGTTGAAACCAATCGCAAGATTAGGTGAGATTTCCTATACCAGAATTCTCGATGGGTTTGAGATTCCAAGGCCTAAATATGATGGCTGAGTTTCAGTTTTGAGAGTGTTAATTTTGGGAGAGGTTGCTGGATCATTATCATGAGTAGAACCTACACCTTTTACTTAGTGATGCATGATTTAGATGACCCTCTGTAGTTTCTCTAGTGGATTATTAATCTGTTGGAGTTTGTCAGCATCAAGGGAACGATTGCACCAAATGGTTAATAGGACTGCGGCAAATTATCGATATTGAAATGGTAGCGGAGAATAGTCTTACTGAGAGAAAGCAGTAGGAGAGTCTTGTCCCGCAAATGATTGACGACTCTAGAGTTTCGACTGTTTTTTCACCCAAGTTAATTTCGAGCGACACTAGAGGATTTACCTTCCACAGCTGCGTTGATTTTGGTTGATTAATAGCTGCTTAACTTATTGATCTTCAGTAAGGAATACAAATCAAAGAAGAAGAAATCAAACAACTTATGGAAACGACTTCACATCTAGGTTTCAAGTTTAAAAATGAACAGCCAAGATGCAATTGATTGTAGGCTAGTTGGATTTACGGTGTATTGGAGATTACAATGTGTTGGAGATTATAATTTGTTAGAGGTTACAATGCGTTGGAGAATACAATGATCGGGAGGTTACATGGAGGTAGGAATGCGTTGTGTGATGTGTTGAGCATTTCCAGGGATTGAGGGTTGATGCAAGTACAATGTTTTAGGTTAAAATGAGATCATGGGAATCCACTCGTCACTTAACATTAACCGTAAACTCTCTACTAGCAGTTTTGAATTATGATTTCATTTCTGAGCTGTTAGGCTGAATGAATGAAGTACTAAGAGAGACCATAAGAAATTCTAGATTCATTAACATATTCCCAGCTCTAGAGAAACAGAATCTATCAACAGTACCATAATCTCACTTAATATCTTGTCAGATCATTTAATTTGCAGCCATTGTTGGAAATTTCTGCTACGCGAAACAAACAATTCCCTAACATGTGCATAAGAAAGATTCTTCTTAATATGGTATAACGAAAACAACTAAACGATGAGCATCAAATTAAACGACCTGCAACTTCATCTAATGAGATCCAAGTACAAAACCAATACACTTGTATAATTGCAGCTTGGAACTAACTTATAATTAAGCTGTTCACTGTTGAAGAATTTCAGTCTTTTGGAATGCAAACTCAATGCTGAAACTCTTTGTTCTAGCATAAGTCTAGCCAGCTAATTCGCTCACTTGATGGCCTTGGCAACGTGCTCAAAAGGACAGGTCCCCACGAAACTAGACAAATCAGGACAACAAAGTGTTTACTTAGCTGTTAACTGCAATTCTTCTGGCACCAAGGCACTCACCCCAATTATGCCACAGCCACAGGACATTGCTCGGCTAAACTTGGATATGTAGAACGAGTACACGAAACAGTGGTGCAAGCAGCCGCAGTCCTTGAGGCAACGCTCCAGGAACTTTGAACGCGCTGTGGAAACTAACGCCTTTGGTGCTCAGGATCTGTTTAAAAGAGTAACTGAAGGCTTTTACGAATCAACTGTTGTGGGGTGGTGTAAAAATGATGCTGCAGAATGTCTTCGCTTCTGTAAGGGGAAGCCTGCAATGAAACTCTAAATCAAAAAGAAGGCGAGGGTCGCGTCAATATAGAATTTTCTCTAGAAGCAGTGCATAAGTCTGCAAAACACTTTACGATGCCACATTAAACGGTCATATTTTGAAACCAACGAGAGTCCGAGGAATGGCAACAAGGGGTGGACACAACAGCCAAACCTTCGAAGGCATATGAAAAAGCAAGCGAAAGGTCGCTCCTGGCGCTCTGGTTCTAGCGAATCATGTAAACTGGAGCCATGGCAAACATGAACCACAAGACTGAAATAGATTCAAGAAGAAGGTTCATGTGCAGGGGAGCAATGCTAAAAACGTGCGGGTGCCTTAATTCCCCTAACCAGGCACAAAAATGCCTACAAACCTACACGCATTGCTTCTTTAGAGTTCTCCAAACCTCAGGCAGATTGCTTCTTTTGTACTCTTCAAGGGATTTTGGGTTTAAACTGTCTACCTTCCGACTGCTTTGGGACTATTTTTCAGACCTAAATAGACTGCTTGGAGTCGATTTGCAGCAAGGCGCGATTAGCATCCATTGTACTGGACTCCAACAACGTTTTCCAAGTGCCTTAGTTTCAGAAGTGTGCACTATGAAGTTCTAGTTTTAGCTCCAAGGCCTCCTAGCCAAAGCGTATTTGTATAAATTGGAGAGTTTCTGTCTCACTACAGCTCTTCACAAGCAAAATTTATCCAATGAAGTTCCAATTAGCTATTATTATTGCGAGCTTATTCGCTGCAGCATCTGCTGCTCCAGTCCCAGGTTTAGTTGCCCGTGATGGTGCTGTTGTTAATGCCGCTGGCGCTACTCCAGTTGTTGCTGCTGGCAGTTCTCCTCAAGGCAACGCTGTCCTGGCCTCAGTCACTGGCACAAACGTCGCCGTGAGTGTTTCTGCAGACGGTAAGGGTAATGGTGTGACTGTGAACGACTCTCCTGCCCCTCCTGCTCCAGCTGCTGTTCCTGCTGCTCCAGCGCCCGCTGTCGCCCCTGCTCCTGCTGTTGCTCCTGCTCCTGCTGCTGCCCCAGCTTCTGCTCCTATTCCTGCTCCTGCTCCTCCTAGCAACGACGCTCCTCCAGCTCTTGTTGCTCAAGACTCCGCCCCAGATGGTAACGCTGCTGTAGGTGTTACTTCTAGCAATGGAGGCTCTTCTCTGGCTAGTGCTCAAGGTGGTTCTGCTGGTGCCTCTGCTAACGCTCCAAATGGTCACGTCCACGTTAACAGCGTAAACCACCCAAAGATTCCTAAGATCGTTCCACCTACTCCATTGTCTCCTTCGATTGTCAACGCTCCTGCACCAGCAGTTGCTGCTGCTCCTCCAGCTGGAACCTTTGCCACTTCTGGTCCAGCTGGTTCTTCAGGAGGTAGCGGAGGTACCTTTGCTGCGAGCAGTGTGAACGGTGGTTACGCTAGTTCTGGAGGCTCATCCTCTTCGAGTGGACCTAACGGTTCCAGCTCTTCTGTTACAAATGGTGATACTACTATTAGTTCTTCTTCAGGCTTGTCTTAGTTTAGCTACGAGGTTGCTTCCAAAAACTAGTTTCAAGAGTTGCCTTTCAAAGGCCCTGACTTCTCCGCCTCGAGACAATGTTGATGATACTATTGTATCATTGGCGTCAGAACAAAAAGGCACTTGAATATCGACTCTAAATATCATTCTATGAGAATAAATGAAAATACCCTATAACTTTGAAGTTGCAAATTTAAAAATAAACGCCATCACCTTGTAAAAACAAGGCGATTGCTCTAGATGCCTTGCGTCAAACAATGTTTCTGCCTGCATGAGGCGAAAAGTAGTAGGCATTTTCATGAAACTTAGATTCTTAAACTCAAGGCATTGAGGGATTCTGATCTCTTACTTCTGCCGAAAGATCTTAAAATTTGAAACTTTCTTGATTGGTGAGTTGCAATGCTCATAATAGGGACACGTCGAGTTTGTTTTGATGTAACCGAGGAGTTCAAAATCTTAAGGTGAAAAGCGTCACTTTGTTTTTGATTTCTTAAAAGTTTCATGTTTGGTAGTTGCAATCGATTTTTGGGAACCACCTCAAAAATTGTTACTTCCGTGGTTGAGGCGTTCTCAATAATTAACCAATTCAACTGAGTCATTTCTTTGTTATTGATTGCCACTTCTTTCATGAACCTCACATTAACTGCAAATTACTCCTCAAACAGACCGAGGTGGCCGTGCCTCTGAGTTCTCACTAGTTGCGATCAGATTTAGCATAATAATCAAGTATTCTTTCTATGAAACCTTTGTCTCTTTACTCACACGAAACCTTTTGATTTTGAACCCGAAACACACAACACTCCTCATTTGAATACTCATTGATTTCAGTTGCTACACTCTTGTGGGCTCCTAGTTTGGCTTCAACAGCGATATTCCCTTCAAAAGCTCTGAAAATGTTGCTACAGTCCCAATATCTTCAATGAACATATCCGTTTGTGAAATCCCTTCTCCTTCCCCACACACAATTGTTTTTCCAAAAGTTTCAATGGCTTAATCAAGAAGCTACCAGAAGTCTAATTCGTATTCAAAAATCCCTGTACTCAATATACCATATCTGTCAAATAATCGGCGATAAGTTGTTTTTCGCTCCAAAGTTTCAAACTGATGAAATCAGAATGGGTTTGTGTTTTGATGTCAGCGATTTTGTGAAAGTCGGATAATTTGCAGCCATAATTGTTACAAGTATTCAAACACATTCACCTTTATCAAGTTCATATCCAGCACAAACCATTCTATCTATCTATGTGTCAGTCAGTCATGTTCTGACACCTGACTTTTGCAGGCATAGAACATTCCAGTAAGCACTTTCTCGAAATGCCTTGGCAAGAAGCTGGGGTTTTGGAGCAACAGAGTTGTTTCATAGGTAACCATAACTTGGTACATCAAAAGTGTATATAAACGATACATTACCCTACATCAAGCAGAATCAAGAATGAAGGCTTTCTTATTGGTGCTTTTAGCTCAGGCTGCCCTAGTTGTTCTGTCCGTCGACTTAACTGAAGGAATTCAAGCGGGCACGGAATGTTACTCCACTGGGCCCTCTCAATTATGCGCGAACCCCAAAGGGAAAAGTCCCGTACCAACTCTACCAGAGAACCTTCAGACGAGTTTTGGGATTCTCAAAAAGAAAGATGATACAAATTACTCCGATAAATTGAGCTTTGCCGTCAGAGACACCCATGGTGATGATCATAAAGGAAATCAAGAGAGTCAAAATGAAGGGGATCATAATCATGATTCTGGAAACACTTCAAAGAATGCTGGCGTGTGCGAAAGAGTAGACAGGGACTACAACATTCCACTTAGGGTTGGGCTTTTGTTCGCACTCATGTTTACCAGTGCTATCGCGGTGTTCACACCGGTGTTAATGCATCAATTTTCATCGCTCTCATTGGATAGCCTTTTCATCACTTGGCTCAAGCAGTTTGGTACAGGAGTAGTTCTTGCAACAGCTTTTGTCCATGTTTTGACCCATGCTTTTTTGATGTGGAGCAATTCATGCATCTCACTTGCTTACGAAGGAACTTCCTCTGCAGTGACTATGGCGGGGATCTTCATAGTCTTTTGCATTGAATACTCGGGTAACAGGTTTATCCAGTGGAGACACTCAAGGCATGCGCAAGGCAAGGACTCCGAATTCAACGAACCTTCAAGCAGCAGTGATATCACAATAGTCGACGAAGAAAAGCTCCTTCACTCAAACAGCAAACTCTCAGTCACTTTAATGGAAGCAGGAATGCTTTTTCATTCCGTGTTGATCGGTGTTACATTGGTTGTTTCTAGTGACTCCTTCTTCTTAACATTGGCGATTGTGATTATTTTCCATCAGATGTTTGAAGGCATCGCCTTAGGCACAAGAATTGCGGAGCTTGAAGATACAAAATTCTCTATGAAGTCAATCATGGCTACTTTCTTTGCAACGATCGCTCCTTTAGGAATGGCAATTGGCATAGGAGTGTTGAAAAAATTCAATGACAACGATCCAAGCACAATTATAGCTATGGGTGTCTTGGACTCTCTCTCTGCTGGTGTATTGATTTGGACAGGATTAGTTGAAATGTTAGCAAACGACTGGTTGTTTGGAAGTTTGGCAGATGCGGGAACGCTCAAGACTGTAGGATCATTTGTTTCGTTAGCGGGGGGGATGGCCCTAATGAGTTTTCTTGGTAAGTGGACCTGATATTTCTATATTTACACCCCAACCATGATCCAAGAATAGACGCAGTGAAGATCACTTGAGGTCTAACTAGGAATAATGGTACGCATGACTTGAACCTTCCGCTACTCTAGGTTCTCCTAAACTTATGACGTAAACCCCGTATTTGGTCTGTGTTATTCCGGTACTGGAGTTTTAAATTTTATATGTTTCCTTAGAAGAAAATTGCAGCCAAAAAAATCCAAAAAAGAAAAAAGTAACATGTGCCGTGAACTCCAAGGCACTCTTTGGATGAATCTGATAACTTGGATACTTCCACCCCATTCTAATTTAAAGTAAAATTTTGTAAATTTCAAACCGCAACATATGGAGAGTGTTGTAACACCAACAAAGCTACGTACTTATTAATAGTTCTACTCCATTTGTAGTTTCTGGGTGTTTCTCATAATCTTGTCACGCACCGGAACAGCACTAAATAAACTCGCGAAGATCGGAAAGATTAGTTTGTGTAATGTTCGTATTAAGCATGTATTTCGCTGTTCCCCTATCGAACGGCTTTGGCACCAGGTCCAAGGCTTATCGCAGCGAACGGTTTTGGCACCAGGATTCCGAAGCTTGCTGGGTCCTTCCCCAACCTTCTAATTATAGTGAGCACAAGCGTGAAAAACCAACACTACTACGGCGTTGTGAAGAAATTGATGACTTGGGATGAAAAGTGGAGACGCGGAAAAGTTGCTAGGTTTTTTTAATGCAACACCATGCAAGCTCCTGGTTCACCAACGATCTGTCAAAAGTTGGGCCGCATACCCCAGTTCTCAGAGTTACTATTTATACTTTTGGTTATGAGTAGTAGATTGATTGTGGTTGCAACATGACCTGAACTCACCCAGTATACTCAATTAGCAGCCATTAAAATGTGGTATAAATACTGAAGTGTCTATCTACTAGAGTCTCTTTTCCAATCGTACTCATTTAATACAATGAAACTTTCAACTGCTTTCTCATATTTTTCCATTGCTGCTTTTGCTGCTGCAGTTCCATCCCCTTTCTATGATTTTGGATTGGTAATTATCCGTTCAGGATCTCCCTACCAGTATGCTACCATTGGTAACAAGAACTGGGATTTGGCTATTGTCAATGGAGGTGGTGACAAGTTCAACTTGAACCCAGACCTGTCCTTGTACGACTCGGCCAGCAAGAAGTACATCACTTTGAAAGGCAGCACCTACACCACCACCGACACCGCCGACAAGAACTGGAGCATTAAGGACGGCTACTTGGTTTACGGAGGTTGTTCGTTCTACGCGTGCCCAGATAACGGCGTAGTCAAAATCACCAATTCTTGTAGCGATAGTTCTGGATCCCCAGTTGCGTTGAAGGTCGTTCATAATACTCCTCCTCCACCACCACCACCACCAACTCAGGGCAAGGTCCAGTTTGGAGTGGTTGCAATTCACTCAGGTACCCAATTCCAAAACGCGCCAATCTACAAGGTCCAAAGTCACTTACATGTATTCTCTGTTGGTGGTAATGAAGGAACCGCTATCACATTGACATTGAGCCCCGACGGCACCTTGGTTGACCAGGACGGTCTTGGTGTTTACTACGACAGCAACACTGGAGAATTGGGTAATGTTGACCCTTGGGGACAGCAGCCTTCTAACGGGTTCTCACTTTCTGGAGGAAAGTACTTAGTCCACAATAACCAGGACAATTGGAAGGCCTGTCCTTCAGGACCAAACCAATATTCTTTGGCCAACAACGACTGCACCGGAGGCACTGGTATTGAGTTGCTTGCTGTGAATGTTAAGCAGGTTTAGGTTTAGTACTCTTTTACATTTGTTCGTAACAGAGTTTTTATTGCATATTTGTAGAGAATAGCGGGCAGTTAAAAAACTATCATGCGCCTGCATTTCAATAGCGATTGTCAGGAAATACTCTTATTAAGAAAAAAAATTTGCAACCAAAAATGGACGAGTCAGGAATCGAACCCGAGACCTTACCCATGCTAAGGGTACGCGCTACCAACTACGCCACACGCCCGTTTTGTGAGAAACTTTTGCACTTGGTTCTTTACGTGCACTCCACCTCATAGATCTCAGATTTTTCCCCATTAATTTGATGCCGTTCCCGCCCCATCCAGACATTAAATTACCTCAAAACTAAAGTCGATCTTCGTCTCCAACAATTAGAAATTTCCGTCGCCTCATCCAAACCTTAGATAAGTGTCATATTTATTCTAATTTCATTCTCTCCACTCCCCCAAGAGCCCAACTACTATCACCAATCACCTATCACCTATCACCTATCACCTATCACCCTTATCTGACACACAAACCACTTTTTCACTGAAATCTTCGCTTAGTCAAAACACGAACAAGCCCCACAAACCGCACAATCACCCCACCCGAATGCCACTGCTCCTTCATCTCTATGCACAAAAGTTTAAAAAAGTTTGACAAATCAACCAAACCTCCTGCCGCACCTTAACCACCAGACCAAGGCAAAACTCTCTTCATTCAACTTCTCCCCAGTGTTTCTGATCTTGACCCCACATATTCGACTCAACTAAATCAATATGCACTCCGAAACTCGTGTCCACTTACGATCCAAACAATAGGGATCGCAACGAGATCCTACAAAGCTCCAGTTTTAAGCCTGCACTGACTGTAATCTTGGTGCGTTTGTAACTCGTAAGACTCTGTTCTGCCTCGTTGAACTTGAAGTCATGGCTCTCCAAACGATTATTAATTTTTGGGAAGGTGCTTTTTTCTCTCCTGTCTTTTTTATATCATTCAAAAGTTTTGAGCATCACCATACGAAGACCAGCTACTCTGAGAAATGTCTTCTTTACAGATGTCTAAAAGCTCTAACGTCGGACCTCAACTTGGAGAAACTTTGTTGGGTCCAAGCACACAGGGATACGACGACGGAATGGAGGACGCTGCAAACATCAAAAGGCGGCGCACAATGAGAAGCAAGTACACAAGACCGTGCGACGCGTGCTCACTCAGAAAGGTCAAGTGCGACTTGGGCACTCCGTGCAGCAAGTGTGTGGCCTACGACGTGCCTTGCACGAACAATAGGGTCCGCAAAAAGTGCGGCCCCAAGAGCATTTCGAAGAAGACTCGTAATTCGATCCAGGAGTTGTCCCAGGATCCGCCAACCAGTACCCTGACAGTGCCTGTCGTAGGCTGGAGCAATCTGGACACATTGTTCAAGCTGCTTCCAAGAATCGCAGACCCGTCCTTCTACTACATTCTGCTGTTGACCCTCGACAAGATCCTTCCTTGCTTGCAGTTATACCAAACGTGGTTTTATGGGGTCTGGCCAGTGGTTTCTGTGGCACATCTCACTTCGAAGTTGGTCGATACGACCGCTCCAACGGAACAAACTTTAACTTCGAGGATTTTCCTAAACCAAGATAACATCTCACTGTACTCATTGAGCTGTGCCATTTCTGCAGCTATCATGAAACAGGTGGCGATTGTGAGTTCCAATGGAAGCGTTATAGGGGTTCCTGAGAGTATAAACGATGTTGAACTAGTAAACGAGTGCATGAAATCGAGAGAAGCCGCAAAGTTAACGTCCCAACCTAGTTCAGATAGTTTACTTACGTCTTTCTTCTTGTACATTTACCATGTCAACTTAAAAGACGGAACTACAACTGCAATACTATACTTGAGAGAAGCCATATCAATAGCTCACTTGTTGGGGCTCCACGATAACAACACCTATCACAACAAACCGGCTGCCGAAGTACACAGACTCAAGAAGATATACTACTTACTCTTGGTGACAGAACGGTTCATGTGCATAGAAGATAGTGTTCCGATTATTTTAGATGCCTCGATCCCTTTCCCTTCGTTGGACGATGAAGAATATTCCACGTTGCTCAGCGGGTTTACGGAGTTGGTCAAGGTATTTGCAATCCCAGACAAGCACTTTTTCCAAAGAATTGTGTCCTTAAAGGCAAATGGAGGAATTCCGTTGGACAACCTGTTCCTGCAGCCAAACCAGTACCAAAACTGGGTGATAGGTGTGCAGCAACAGCTTAACAATATCAGCGTCATAAAAGCAATGCCAGATATCCAGAAAGTTAATATATTGTTGAGTAAGTACTGGATGAAATCACTCACATGGAGCATCTCGAAGAAAAATGACTTGCTCATGGACTCTGCATCTGCTGGCACTCTGGACTGCTTGCTAAAGACATTCCCAGTCACAATTGCTGGAAAGTTCTTGGAAGATATCAAAGGGTTCCCCTTGTTTGCGTTTGAACTTAACGGTCAAGGCTCCTGCGTGAAGCTCCTTGAGTTGGCGAGCGGGCTTGTGGACTCAATATGTCTAGGAGGGTTCAACAGAAATAGCGAAAAGGCAAACATCCAGTATGTTGGGTTCAGGTACTTGAAAGATATCTTCGAGTTGACAACCACCTTGAAGAAGAATGTCACGGTTCCAATTCGTTTGTATGAGAAAATCCAAGATTTCCTACTGCTGAACAACTCCTCGCACCTTAACATCCCTGGATTCGGGTACTTGTCGGAGTTGAGCGAGGAAGACTCGGAAGACGCAAAGTCTGGCTCAGGCGAGGATGTAGAGGCTCCAAAGATTGAGAGTCTAAAGAATCTCAAACCTTCGGAGAACTCTCCATTCACAGAAATCACCATGGCATTCTGCACGACTCCAACCACGTTGTATTCGTCTGGTCTTTCGCAGATAAATTTGATTTCGAATATGAACACTAATCTCGAAAGCCAGTATCAAGACATTACAAGTCAGCTCTCGATGCAACCACTCCCGTTACCACCTGCGAACAATAATAATGACTCGAGCTCAGATACCTCGAGCGACAAGTCAACCTCGTTCATACTGCCGGAACAGTACCAGCAAGCCCAACAGAAACTTCGCCAGTCCCAGAACCAGCGCCACCAACAACTAGTGCACGATCAACAGCTCAACTTTGCCAATTTCTCGTCCCCACAGGTGAATTCCTTCGAGCGAGGGTCAGAAAAGGCAACTCCTAACAGCCAGGAGGTGGAGTTTTCAAAGATTAATAATAGCAGCAGCACTTCACTTAAAAATTTAATTAACTTTGTCAATGGGAATTTTAATTTTTGAGCTACAATCTACTCAAACAGAGTTTGCAACACAAGAAAGGTACAACAAATGCAACCACTGTACATCCAATTTATAATTTACAATTTAACAAAAGTTTATACGATTTCACGATTTACGTTTTATTAGAGGTGTAGCAGAATGCAATGCAGAATCTTCTCAAGGTCAGCCCTAACCAACCCGATGTACATCTGACACCAAGCACAAAGTTTAACCCTAGGGCTATTTTCGTTCCATGCAATTAATCATCTTCATCAAGATCCGTCTCCAAATCACACATTGTACGACAATTTGGACAATAAAACTGCGGATAACTCTTAATAATAATAGGTCTGATGCACTTATAGTGCCATGCGTGCGAACATGGACTAATAAACAAGGCCTGGCACGGCTCGATCTTCATCAAACATATCGCGCACTCCGCCAAGTCGTCCAACAGAGCGCCTAGAGGACTCACCTTGCTCACGTCCTTCACCGCGTCCGCTGGAGACGCATCCTCCGACCCTCCCAATTGCAAGTTCTTCAACTTCTTGTGGATCTCCAAGTTGAACTGGTTCACTTTCCTTTGCCACGACTTGTTGAACTCACATCTCATTTTAACACACCGGTACACCTCCTCGGTGCCTCCTCTGTAGTCCATTCCCAACTGGATGATGTCGCCGTCGAGTAGCGGCATCATTGGCGACTCCTCCGACGCAGCCAGCAACCGCACGTGGTTCAAAAACGTCCCCGACAGCGACTTGCAGTCCTTTAGAAACCACTGCCCGTCTTCGTTGCACTGGAACAAGGCGTGTGTCCTCGAAACAACCTTGCTCTTGAAAACCACGGGCGACGAAGACCCCTGCGGTGCGTGCGCTGCTGCCTTGTTCTTCTCGGTGTACCTGCCAATCGAAATGAACGACTGTGGCTTGATCTTGCGGATGATAGGCGAAAAATAGAGCCCCAGCGTCGACGACGAATGGTCTATCAACGGCGTCAATCTCACCAGGAAAAAGCCATCCTTGTCCATTCCGTTGCTGTTGTCTGCGGTGTTTGCGGAGTCACCGGTGGTTTCTTCGACTGCCGTGGGTGCCACGGTAGCCAGTTGCGTGCGAAGAACCGGCGTGGTCGGTGACTCTTCGGTGGAAATGTGTGTGTTGTTAACGTCCGTGAAGCTGTGGTTGTTGTTTTGCATGATAGGCTCAGAAATAGCGGGGGTCTGCACTTCTGGCGTGCTCACAGGATCACGAGGTTCGCTAGCATGTTGATTCTGGAGACGGCGACTGTCACGGGCGTTTTCACGAACGTTTTCACGAGCACCGTCGCCAAACGTGTGGCTGCTCAAGTTGCCAATCGTGGGGCTGTTAGACATAAAAACATGGGGGCTTTCTGTAGGCGAAGGAGGCTGAAGCGATCCGTTGGGCTGTGTAGGCTGTCCTGGCTGCCCAGGCTGCCCAGGCTGCCCAGGCTGGTTCGATCTTATGGAACTGGTGAAATTAGACAAAAAGTTGAGCCCAAACGACGACCTTCTCCCCGTGAGTGTTTGCCCATTCGTGTTCGACCCGTTCAAGTTACTTGTCGAGGCACTTTGCAGAATCACTCTTTTCCCGTTCTGGAGGTGTGAGTGCAGTATGCTCGACGACAAGTGCTTTGGAGGGGTACCCTGTGGTTCCTCTGGCGCCACCTGTTTTGGTGCTTGGATATTCTGTCCTTGGGTGGTTGCGGCTGCCGCATGTTGTTGTGTCTGGTTTGAGCTCGATACCAGTGTAGACTTACTTTGGTTTGCACCCGTTTGCTGGCTTTGAACAGCACTACCGCCTTGTCCACCTTTACTGCTCAGACCTTGCGCGTTTCCAGAACCACCTGAGCTTCCACTTGCCTGACTTCCCCCTGAAGGCTGGATGTTGATGTTGCTGTGTGTCAGATGGATGTTAATGTTAGCATGGGGCTTGCCCGATACACTCCTGCCAAACCCCATATCTCTCGAGGTCGTATCAGTCATTCTAGATGTGTGGACTGTTCCTTGCTCGGACTGTCGTTGGTTTCAACTTTGTAATTATTAACCGTCAACAAAGCACAACAAACAAAAATTTTAATGTGCAGTGACAAATTTTCGAAGGGGAAGAAGAGGCGGCAGTAAAAAAATCTTAGCGAGGGTTAGTGGAGTAATGATCGAGGATGAGCGAATTAGTGGGCTGCTCGCTTTAGTGGGCTGGGTTAACAGTCTCAGTGTTTGGGTTTGGCGTGGCGCGGCGTAATTTTATTCGCTCGCCTGCGCAATATGGCCGTGGGATAGGAGTGTTGTCTTCTCAAACTTCTAGGAGGTGATCTCACCACTGGGAAATCGCTCAGTAATCTCAATTTTCTGTCAGTAAATTTTCTCTCAATTACTGAGAGCTCCCCAGATATCGCACCGTTCATGTGACACCCTAAACTCGAAGATCCCTGCAAACTGCTGCCTTTAGTTGTTTCTTACTCAAAAGGGAAGTTGGCGATTGTCAGGTACTACTCAGTTTGTCTGTCTGTTGGATTTTGGATGATGCCCTGTTCTTTCCTTGGTGGTTGAGGAAAGTGCAAGTATTTGCTGAGTGGCTTAAGAATACGAGGTCTACCGAACACCGCGTCTGCCGATTACAATCCAGGTACAAAATGAGCGTAACTGTGGAGGATCTAAAATTGATCTCTCTAGTGATCTGAGTGAGGAACGAAAGGGGAAGGATGAGGTCTTGATTGGGCTGATTGGTTATGATATTAGAGGAATAAGTTATATTCGAATTGAAGTGGATTAGATAGAGTGTTGAAAGTCATGGTATAAGAAGAATACAGAGGGATGGAAAGACTCTACAAGATTCAAATTTTTCTCTTCAATTGTTTTGGATATTTTTAAGAAGCCAAGTTTCCTTTTCTCTTCCAACGGATGAGTTTCTTAGGTATTAACTTGTTCACTTTCGAAATCCCAACCCAAGAGGCTTCTTCACATTTCAGTACTCAAATCACCATACCTCATAAACTTCAATTATTTGGACCATATTCAAAGCGTCACCAAAGAACAAAATCCTTGTAATCCATAAACACTAAAATTATTACAAAAATACACCTCAGAACCAGAATAACATTAACTCCGTTTCCTTCAATTCAATCTTTTCTCACTTATCATTCTCAAAAGTAACTCCTGTAACTGCTCCTTCCCCCTAGGGTTCTTCCAAATGAAATGATCGCTCTTCTCTGCAATCACCCACTCCATTGAATTGTCGCTCCATCTAGAAATCTCTCTTTGCCACTTGCCCCAGTTCAACGAGTTCTTGATCATGAAATCAGAAGAAATAACACTGAGAGGAACGTTGTGGATATCTGATCTCCGGATCTCATTGTACAGCAAAATCAGCGACGTGATTTGTTCTTGGAGACGTGCGCGAATGTACTTGGGCTGGTGGTACATGTCGCGGCCGAAAATACGGCTCTTACTGGAGTACTTTCTTGGGTGGAAGAACCAGTGGAAGTTTGTGGCTAAGCCCAAAGGCGACACTACACCACGCACCCACAAGAAAAACCCAGTTTGCGTATTCATCAACTCCAACTTGTTCTTGTACACTGTCCGCCAGTCCTCATTCTTGCGGTTGGACCCGCTGAAAGGCCTCTTCTGCAATAAATCCTCGTGCCAGCTATCAACAAGCAACATCGAGTGGATCTTCGCTACGTTCTTGCTGGCAAACATCCGCGAGTATAATCCCCCAACGTCGAATCCAACGGGCACAAATGGTCCTTCAATCTTCTGTTTCTTCAACGCTTCCATTAAATACTCGGTCGTGATGCCAATAGATGTAGGCGAAGGCGAGCTCTGCGACCAGGCGTAACCTGGTCTGTCCCAAACACAATACCTCTCTATCTTGTTCAAATGATACAATTCTTCGATCCATTCCTGGAACTCCTCAGAGGATGTTAGTTGTCCTCCTTCCACCAACACAATAGGCTGCTGCTTTCCCTCAGGGTCCTTTGGTTTATTGGGAGCATCAAATGCATTCTCCTTTACTCCGAAGCATGCAAGATGGACCTTGAACTGGTCATCTGCAACACTTACCATATCTCCCCATGGCTTTTCATGGGTGTCAAACGCCAGTAACCACAAGGTCAAACTAATGTTCCAAATCACCAAAAGAAGTGCCAACTTGACCAAGCATTTGACGAATATCACAAAGAGCTCCCAGATACTACGTCTTTTTTCAACACGGCCAGTGTACTTGATTTCACGGTGCTGTTTCTCTTTTTCAACGTAGTAATCAGTGAAGCAATTGAAGGCGATGTTCAAAGCGGTCCATAGCAAAAAAAATGCATCCAACTTCTCCTCCTTGAAAAAGGTAACCACAATTGCGTCAATGAGAATCAATGCAAAGCTAACGTATCCTAAAATGCGTTCGTAGTAGGCTGGAATAATAAACCACCATAACGTGACCAGGTTCGTCAACAAATTGATCAAAGCCAAGTCCAATTCCAAGTATGAGTCCTTGCTCAAGCCAGGTATTGAGATGAAGTCGGAAAGGAAGAAGGCAAAAAACAACACCAGGTTGGTAACTAGTAGGATTATCACCACAATCCGAGTGAGTCTGACATTGTACAAGTTAAGTGGTGAGACTATTGGGTCATCTGGGTCCAAAAGCGAGTGGTTGTTTCGGTTCAGCAATAACGGTTGCTCTTCTGGGTCTCTTTGGTCTTTAGCCTTGGAAATTCGAGGACTCAGTTCCTGACTGCTTTCTTCTGGAATTGGCTCAATATCCCGACTGGACCCTTGGTTTTGGGTCCCATTGGGTTCATACGCTTCGTAGCTCATTGTAATGAGTGGTGTATTAATGGAATTGTAATTTAGCAATCATTGGAGTTCCGGTATATATATAAGTCACGTGTCGCAACTGATGAGGCTGAACTGGGGTAGTCGTGTTAGGTGTTGCTAGGTCTCCTATTCAACTTGCTTTGGGTGTGGTGTGATATGAATGTAGAAGGGTTTTTGAATATGCTATTCTGCGTTGTTATGATCGCTGAATTGCAATTAAAAAGGTAGTCGATATGGTATCAAGTAGAATGTATATCAATTCTAAACAAATGAATATGATCATAAGAAGGCTACCAACAAGTCTAAAGAACCTCTTGTTCAGCTCAGTCTAACCTGATTGAACTAAAAGTATTTACATGCTGTTATCCTTGAAAGTCGGCTGCAAAATGTAGTCACATTTTTCTTCACGTGCAACAAAACTTAAATACACTCACTTCTCGTCTACAAAACGATAAGAAACCAATGAGCCAGATTATAACCATTCCAAGTGTATCATCTCTCAAAGGAGTCACCTACTACAACATCTCAGTTAAACTACCACTCAGATCTATTCAAACCGACAAAAGATTCCTGGAATTTGAAGAGTTACTTAACCTGCTTTGTAAAGATTTGGGGATTAACACTGCCGACTTTGCACACCAACTTCCCTCAAAGAAACTCAAATGGCTCAGCAACTCGCAAGGAACTGTTGAGCTGCGCAAGGTTGAACTAGCTCTGTTCTTGAACAATGTTATAAGAGATACTAGTGTGCAGAACAACCAATTGGTGCTTAACTTCTTGAAGTTGCCACTCAACTTCAGGTTCAATCTGAACTTGTTCAAGGGAACAACCGGAAATGTATTGGATGCTGATGTTACATCAATTGATGACGTGAACTGGTTGGAGATCTATAGGGTTTTGAAGTCAACCATCTCAGATTTACAAGTATCACCAAACTCTTTCAGGGAACGAATTGAGGCTCGTGAAATAGTGACTAAACAGTTACAGCCCTGTCTTGAGAACCTCACCAAGAGTTTAAATCTGCTTAAGATAGATGGCAGGGAGAAATCCCGCAGAGAGAGCTTACTTTCCGAAGCCAAACGTGGTTTGGACCAGTTAATCAAAACAATTCTGGATGGTTATACCAACGGCAATACTGAGAAAACAAAGCTCTTTACTGGCAAAAGAGTATTGGGAAAACCGCAGGAAACTAAAGAGACATTGCTCATGAATAACAAAGAATTGTTGCAGCAGCAAGTACAAGTTCACCAAGAACAAGACCAGGAGCTAGAGCAGTTGCGCAAGATTATTTATCGCCAAAGACAAATAGGCGAGGCAATCCATACAGAGGTTGAAGAGCAGAATTCTTTATTGGATGAATTGAACGATGAGGTGTACAATACTTCTGAGAAGTTGCAAACTGCTAGAAACAGAGCAAAAGGTGTGTTGAGATAACCTATGCATTAGATCGATTATAGACGGACTCATCCTTGGTAAGGTCAATATACGAATTCCCCAAGTTTTTAGTCAAATTGTTTATAATCTTGATATTTACTGGAATCTCGCTCATTTGTTCCGTGCTGAGTACTCCTGCAGGAGTACCTGACCCTTCTGAAGTCAGCCTGAAAATACCAGGACTAATTTCTGTCAATGCTTGGATCTTCTCAGGTGAGTTCGCATTTCTCTGCTGAAATGCACCCGGTAATCGATCATATATTCTCCAGAAACCGCCCACATTGTTGAACAACTTGGAAACTCCAATCCTGCGAGGTGGATACGCTCTCCCACAGTTCTCCAAATCGAAAACACTGGGGAAGTACTGCGAGTAAAACCAAATTCCAATGTGTGTGCCTATAACCGACCCCCCAATCACATCTCTGAGAAAGTGCCGGTTGTCACTGATCCTGGTACAGGATACAAAGCATGCTACCATTATCGGCGCAATAGCCAATATAACTTTGAAGGAAATACCTCGCTTATCGAAAACCTGCAATTTACCTGCAATATTCAAGCTGGCAATAACCAAACCACAAAAGACGGTGGACAGGTGTCCGCTTGGGAACGCTCTGAACCCCTCCTGTATTAACTGAAAGTCTGCATTGTCGGAACACACTGAGATGTCAGCCAACAGCAACGGTGGGATCAAGTCGACCAAATCTGCGTTTGGCTGGCATCGTGAAATCAAGTCGGGTCTTGGTAAACCACAGATATTCTTGAGGATAACGGTCACCATTAACTGTGTTGCTATGCCACCACAAAGACACATTAGACCTGAAAATATGTCCCATGCTCTGCGTGATGGCGACAAGGTGGAAGTGTTGAAGACTGAGCAAGCTACAAACTGTACCACTGGAAAAACAATTGAAATCAATATCAAAGTGGCTAACGGAACAGCAGTTTCGCTTTCTGGCTTGTACGCGTTCATCAATTCGATATCTTGAATCAGAAACTCATGGTAACGAGGTGGGACAACAGTTCCGAACCAGATAAACCCAATCAAAATTGCGAGGTAAAAGACCCAGTCGATTATATATGAGTATACTGATAGTGCAGAGATGGTTATTCTCCTGAATTCAATGGTGTGGTCTTGTAAATTGAAATGCATTCTTGATTTAAACGCTTTGTAGGGCTGCAAAAACTGAAAATGGCTCAAAATTCCTAATTGAGAAGTGTCCGGGTAAATCGTTTTCTTGTATAAAATGGATGAGAACCGCAAAATTTGAATTTTCAACAACACCAAGAGGAGATACAGAGTATGTTTCTATGAGAGTAATTTTGATGATGACAACACTTCGCCTATATTGAATTTTATATGTGAATAGAAAAAGTTACACCAAGATCTACGCTGACTAAAATTACATTATTGTTGGACATTACTAACATTTGAAAGAGAAGAGTAGAGTAGGAGTTAAAAAGACACCTGTATTGTAAATTAAATAAGACTTGTATTGTTATGCACTGTGTTAGCTTGAACTTGATCAAACTCGAGGAGTTCTGACCAATATGGTTTCGTAGAGCGTCACGTTGAATGCTTTCTAATTAGTTGCATCGAAGTGGCTGGACAGGTTCAAAGCATTGAGTAAGGAGAACACTGAGTTCATCTGACATTAACTTCGAGTTAATATGTTTCCTTTAAGGTATGCGTAAGAGTACTCACATCGCCATCCTTTTGGTTTGAGTTGAGTTAATTCATCAGTGTTTAGTACATTTTCTAGGTCCTTCATTAGCTCTAAAAGTGTATAAATATTCACCATTTGTTTCTAGAAGCTCTAAAAATGTTACTCTACATTGTAGCACACAGAAATAAGTATCCAAAAATTTACCCTCTCACCTCATCCTCAATAAAGTTCTGGGTGTAATTCCTTAAGCACTTCACCCCAAATCTTAAATCCCCTTCTTATCTGTTCCTCATCAAGATAACTGATACACACCCTCGCAGACTTCCTTCCCCACCGCTTCGTATCTCCAACAACATCAAAGAGGTTACCATCTGCAATAACCACATTATGTTTATCATTGAGAATCTTACCAACCTCCGAAAGGTCAAATTCGGCTCCTTCAATGGTGATCCAAACAAAATACCCTCCATCACCTCCATAAAATTTTGTACTCTTTGGTAAGTACTCTTTGACAGATTCAATCAAAACAGCAGCTCTCTTGGTGTAAACCTCTCTAAAATCAGCGATAATCTTGTCAAGTTCACCCGTGTCGATCAAATTAGCCACAACCAAAGTGTTCAATTGACTTGGAGTACTACCAGACTTGTTAGCACCGCTGCCTGCTAATTGGCTCACCAATTTAGGAGTTGCAGTTTCCTGCCAACCAACCCTCAATCCAGGAGCAATAATCTTTGAGAAGGTAGCATTCGAAATAGTGTTTCCAAACGTTTTAGCTACTGGCAAGCTCTTCTGGTCCAAATAATTGAGTCTTGGTGGAATTGGAGTATCAGTGTACGATAACAAATCATAAACATCGTCAGAAATGATCAAAACATCGTACTTGCGAGCCAAATCAATTAACTTAGTTCTTGTCTTAACAGAGTAGGTAAGGCCCCCGGGATTGGAAAATGTAGGGACCAAATAAATCACAAATCTGTATATTTTACGGTCTGGTCTTAATGGGTCCTTGACTATGTTGATCTCATTGTCAACACTGCTCTCCTCCAATCCCTTACTGTACAACTTCAACTGGCTTTCAAAGTATTCTAAATCAATTTCATACTCCTCACCCGGGGTTTCTTCAATCGCAGTCAATTTACCCTCATATCCAAGATCAACGAACACACTGTTCACCAAGAAGTATGTCGGAGACACTATGAACACTCTTTTGGTAAGGTTGGCAACGTCTGCAGATGAGTTCAAGATGTTCGCAATACCATACGAAGAACCACCAGTTAGATTAATATTGTCGGGTCTTGACGAATACTTTTCATCCAGTGGTGAAAACCCAAACGTGGTGTTGTTCCACTTACTAATAGACTTACGAACATCAAAATTTCCAGGAAGTGTACCATAAGTTAAAGGGTGTTGATTTACGGCGGTGTTTTCATAGTCAAGATATGTGGTGTTCACCAAGACATCCGTGAACGACTTGGCAATTTTTTCAACTGGGATCAAGCTTGTGGTTGGGTGCCCTCTGAGGAAGTTAATTGGGGACGACATCTTATAAAGAAGACGAGATGTGTTTTGCTAATTGATCTAACTGTGGATGATAAAGATAAAGTTTAAGTAATTATTGTCACGTGAATAATAACCGTTAAGGGTTGCAAATTTTGGAGCCACGAGTTGAAGAGAGATACAGGTTGGGGTGGTATTGTAACGTTTGGCGTGGAGAGGGTGTCATTGCCGAGGTATTCAATTGTTTTTATGACTGAGAAAGGCTGAAAGATACAAAAAGTGAGATAGGAATTTAACCACTATGGTAGGAATGGCTTTCAGTAAATTCAGCTTTCTGGAGTCGTTGTCACGTAATTGTTTGCTACCTCTTGATTAGTTTAATGTTTGGATAATTGGTTGATAGTAAGTTGAGATTTCAGCTGACTGTGGACTTAGTATTTCGATCACCACTCTCGGGGTTCAGCTTTGCGAACTAAAAATCCATCATGTATTAAGTCATCAAATGTACCCCTGACTTTGAGATGACTACAGTTTTTCTTCATTTACAAACTAATTGAAACAATTTGAAAGGAATCTGAAGCTACTTCCTCTCCCATGTCTAAGAAATCACTCAAAACTGAGGGACTTCCCTTGTGCCTTTATCACATGATTTAACACCTGACTTTTCTCTATCCAATTAAACTTCATCAAAATTTCAAATAAGCAAAAAAACCAATCAAACACAATGGTCACTACTGCCGGACTCTTGTTCAGCTCGTTTCTTGGTGCTGCAGCCAGAAGGTTACAAGTCCAGCTCATCGGCAAGTCGTATCCCAGATCAGTTAATAGACTTCCAGGTTATGCATTGAGTATTGGCTTTTTTATTGGAGGCTACTATGTTTTAGACCAATACGCTGAAAACAACAAGAAATTGTTGGAAAGAAGATTGTTGGTGTTGCGTGAGCAAAGGGCCAAGAAGGATGCATTTCATGAATTTGAGGAGGAGCCAGATCACAGACTCGTTGCGGAGAAGAAGGGAAGACTTTTTAAGTTGTTGGACAAGTATGGAGCTCCATACAAGTAGGATTATAGAAGGGATATGAATCACGACCCTGGTATATTATAGTAATATATGTTACGATTTGGTGGCTGTATGAGGAGGTGAAGTGAAAAGTTGAGGAAAGAGTAAGAGACGAGGACTAGAATTCAGATGAGGGAGATGATGATAAACGTTCTGAAGGAGGGATTGAAAGGGAAGATTTTATGAAAGATAATTTGAATGGAAGTTGTTGATATAGTTGTTTCTAAACGGTGATATTGACGGAGTGATTGGAGATAGCAATATTCTGGAAGAAAATTCTCTGCAAATTGAATACATATCAAGAGGAAAACAACTATAAAATTACCTCAATATACCAATAGCTGACCCATTAACAATTCGGAAGTGAGTTAAATTGAGGAATGAACTTAAACTCGAATTTGCAGCCGATAAGTGTTCTTACTTTTTACGTTTTAAACAATAAATAAAACACCTAAACTTCCATATTTATTCCTTGATTCATTTTCACTCTTGAATTTCAAGACTAGTATGATTAACAATCCATTCTCCCTATTCAAAGAAGTTTGTTGTCGTTTGTCGCATAATTCATAGCTCATTCATCTTAAACCTTTTAAAATGGCTCACTTCCAGTTATGTAACTCTACGAATTCTCACAGTAAGGAAACTACCTTCTGCCTGCCTTTTAACCTCCAACAAGCATGTCTTCGTAAAGAAGGTTTACTTCAATCTAATCCTATTATTATTCATTTTCCTATTCACTGTTAATCAAGAGCTATAGTCTCCACCTCAGCACTCCTGGCAAAAACGTCACCTTCAGCAGCCTCGCCATTCCCTTCCTCACTGTTCACATCGCTGTCAAATTCCTCGTCAACATCACTCCCCTCATTCTCTTCGTCTCCAGACTTGTAGTCTCCATCATCTTCCTCATCTTCGTCTTCCCCTCCAACACCAGCTCCTCCGCTGACAACATCGGCCAACGATGCGCCATTCTTGTTGCCATTACTAACCTCCTTCTCTCTTAAATTGTCGTCAAATGAATTGTCACTGAGGTGTTGACTCTTCAAGTAACCATCGATCAAATCAAAATACTTGTGGTCAATAATACTAAATTCCAAGTCCTTCTCCTCGTTTCTATCGTTTACAACAACAAAGTTCAAGTTGAAAGTCTTGCTGGTAATATTGCTGTACGAGCTCGATCTAATATTGGTAATGTTGAAGATCAAAATGGGCTTCTTGAATCCAAAGATGATGTACGATTCACCTTGGGGGGACACCAAGAATATGAGAACACCGTCTTTCGCGCCCTTGTGGCACTCCACCATGATGAAAACGTTGCTGCCGTTGTTGGAGATAGCAATCGCGTTGTCGGTGTTCACTGTGTACTGGTTCATTGGTCCACAGGGCAAGTAGTTGAGCAAATTGATCCCGCACAATTTAAATTGCCTCTCATAGTAATCGATGATGCGTTCGTGGATTAAGTTGAGCCTGAGGTCCTTCGTGTCACGCGACACGGCCAACTGCGTCTCGATGTTCGCTGGCAATTTGTTTGTCTTGATCAAGTACTTTCTGATCAAATCCAAATTCAACTGACAAACTATTGGATCCTTCGACTCGTTGTCCAAATATTCATCGTGCAACCAAATACAAAGGTTGACCACGGCCTTCTTCTGGAACGTCACAGAGTTACCCACTATGGGAAACAAACAGCAGAGTTTGATGGCCTTCACCAACTCGATGATGGAGAGTTCTGCAACCTGGTTGTTCGGGTTGATGATGGACAAAATAGGCACAGGTTGGTTATTCTTCTCAACCAAGTGGAAAGATAAGTTCATCTTCTTACGGATCGGCGACTGGAACGATACCTGGTTGATCTCGAAGATGATTGTATCCTCGCTGATTAACGAGTTTTGCAACTGTGTGAACCCAGGTTTACTCGAGTCGATCGTATTCAACAACCCTTTCTCGACCTCGGCACCGTCGTCCACCTCCAATTTCCTTCTTTTGACGCTCCCACTCAAGTGCTCGTGTAGGTCGTTTAAGATCTTTAAACTGTCGGGCTGTCTAGCCACCAAGCCGTCAACATCATTTTTTAGGTGTAGCGGGAGTTCCAGGATCCAGGTGGACATTCTCGGCTCTTTAGGTATGTGCGGAGTGAATCGTCAAGGTACACTGTGTGTAGGATGTAGTGGGTACACTGAGTTTTATGTGTGTGTATCAAGTATCAACGAAGCAGGTTTTGGTGCCGACTTTTGTTGTTAAAATTTGCTGCTCGAGGAATGCCCAGTCCAGGCAGTCGCACTCGCGAGGCCGCAACTGGACACTCTACTTTTGGGGAATGTTGCTGAAAAAAAGTGGTGTAAATGGCTGCGAATGTCAGTGGAAAACGTGAAAACGATGGGAATCTGGATTGGATGCTCGACGAAGGGACATGCCTGAGCGGTGGTGCGGCGTTGTCTAAGAGTGACCTAGACCCGTGTGAGAACATTGGTGTTGTAGGGATGCTTGTGGGGATGCTTGATGGGTTGTTTGTGAGGCGACCGAGGGAGGAGTTAATCAGGGAGGCAATAGAAAAGGCTGATGAAGGGTTGGCACGGCAGGTTGGTTTGTTGATGGAGAGAAGAGGAGCACGACGAGATGTGAAAAGTGGGCTTGGAAAGGAGTTGGCCGTGGTTGGTGAAAATACTGAGATTGTTGTTGATGGGGACAAATCAATTCAGATGTCGATGATGTTTGGGGAGGAGTATTTAAAGGCTTTAATGATAATGGAAGGAGGAGGGTGCGTGGTGAGGGTATCTGACACGAAGTATGTTGAATGTAAGAAAGCTGAAGTCGCGAAAGACCTGAGGAAGGTTTCCGGTGCAAATGAAGAAGATTCTGAAAAGAAAGTGAACTATGATGAATATATTAATCTTGGAAATTACGCAGGGGCATATGATCTTGATGGGTATGCAAAGTCTAAACCAGTTGACGGAAACTCTGAACATGAACAGAATGAAATTTCTAAACTGGTTGACAGAAACCATCAACATTATGAACATGAAAAGTCTAATTCTAAAACCAATAAACTTGAAAAGTCTGACCAAAAGAATGAACTTTCAAGCGACATCCTAGGCAGAAGTGCTAATGGTGAACCTCAATCCAACTCAATCATTCACCTCCTCCTAAACCTGCCTTCCCGATTTATTATTCACGACAACACAAACAACTCCAAAGTAGACAATTCCTCTGAATTGTCAACCCTAAAATTCTTGCTCGAAAAGGAGTTCGGTATGACAGTTGTGGGAAACCAGTTAGTGGAATTCCATCCTCAACATACCTTGGTGGATGCAACTGAGTATGAAGTGGATGTAAGCAATTGGTACTGTACTTGTGAGTCGTACCAAGAGTGTTATGTGAGGCCATTTTT
Source organism: Kodamaea sagamina (assembly GCA_030556545.1). NCBI lineage: Eukaryota > Fungi > Ascomycota > Pichiomycetes > Serinales > Debaryomycetaceae > Kodamaea > Kodamaea sagamina. The sequence continues at coordinate 99,483 of JAKTUG010000037.1, read as the reverse complement.
TGAAGTTTCAGAAGGAGACTACAAGATTGACTACTCGCCTACTGAGTTGGTTGCTGATAATTCAGTCACACTTGTACTTAAAGGGTGTCAGAGCTTGCTTCTCAATCCTATTCCGTTTTGCAGGCACCTTCTTTTGGCGTTAATGTTTGAGAGCTCAGAGGCTAGAGTCAAGGGGAAGGTTGTTTTTGAAACCTGTGGGTTGAGTGAGTTAATGGATTGACAATTCGGTCTTGTCACTTGAAGATAACTTGAAAATCCAGAAGCTTTAGTTGATAGTAAGTTCAGTGACTTTGGTGGTCTTATACTTCTTCTCAGACTTCATTCAAACTCAGGTAATTTGGAAGAAAATGGTTCTCATTTTTTGCTTTTGTTTGCATACTATTTTTATGGAACCTGTTGATCTTGACGTTAGGGCAAGAACTATGCTTATGGTTATAAAACACTTCTGGGAGCACATTTGTGAATCGTGATTAAAATTGATTAAACAGGATGATTTCATTTTCAAAATGTTGAATGGTTGCTCAATACAAATCATTGGTAATGTGAGAACTAATGGTTCAAGCATAACCACATTTGAAACTATGAATTTGCCCAATTAGTTTCTCCAACAGTCTTAGTCTGGAATCAATTAATGGCAGCAATTCTGACTAATGATTTCTGGAATTGTGAAGCTAAATGTTGACAGAATTCTTTAACAAATGAGCTGCTTCTTTTGGGTACTACATTTGATTTGTTTGTGGTTTACGCTTCTAATTGTTGCTTTCATCATCTCTTCTTTCAAAGACAATTCTCTCAGTTACACGATCAAATTGAATGCAAAGTTGATTCAGGGGAGGCCTCTCGCAATTAATACACCAGAAAGCTACATTATCACTTACTATCTCCTAGAATCGAGCTCTACAACCTGATATCGTAACTTACACTTATGATTCAATCGAGCAGGTTATGATATCTGGTCAAATTTTAGACTCCTTTCCATTACATTACATTTTCGCTATTCCTTATCTCTTCTTTGGACTCAATTTGCAGCTAAAAATTATGATTCATTCAGATGAAAGTTGTACAAGCAGTACATACAATAGTGGACTTGCAAGTGTATTGGTGGTTCATAAAAAGGTTTAGGCGGGATCTAAAAAGATACTAGGATACTATTTTGTTTAAAGAAAATTGAACCCTCCTCAACCTCCCCCTCCTGAATTCCTCGCAGCTCTTCTGCGTTCTTCCAAAATGTCTTCATATCTCATAAGCACCATTGCCACAGTCAAATGCACCATAACATCTTCTCCTACTCCTTGTATGCTATCATGATCCTTACTCAAAGGATTATTCAACAGTACTTCAGATAGTCTCTTACTATTCTTGTTAATCTCTTTCAAGGTTCCAATTGCAGTTGAACCAGTATATAACTCTGGCTTTTTCTTATATGAGCCCAACTTGAAGGTATTTGTCCAGCTACGCAGTGGATGATCTTTTGCCAATTTGTTCGTCTCCCTGTCCCAGCTGTCTACCAACGAATATCCTCTTTCAGGACCCATCTGGAGTAAAGTGTACATATATCTACCCCACCCATAAGATCTATGGTTTATCCACCTGTATACGACCCCGTTATACTCATAGTCAACAATTGGCATTACCTTGTGATAGAAAACTACCAAGTTGGTGCCGTTTGCAAAGTTAAGAAAGTATGTTTTGAATTGGAAACTTGACTTCCTTTTGATGACGCAGAATTCTTCTCCGTCTCGTTCCATGTCAAAGATACCACTTGTTGGTAAGTGGAATTTGGTAATGATGAGAAACGTTGAGGAAAACCTAGGCGGAACTGAGTAGAATAAGGGAAGTCCATAACCCTGTGACTGCAACTCTTGTATAATTTTATCACTATCAACATTTTTAGCATCTTTGAAGGCGCTGTGCTTCTCCAAACAATCACTCGATGGATACACTAGAACTCTCCTGGTACGAAACTTACCGGAGAATTGAAATTTCTGTGGTACTCCTCCGTCATACTGTGGGGGAGGTATACCTAGCTCTTCTTCGTAGCTAGGCAATTCCTTCTCGTCAACGTAATCGTGCTTTGATTTACTTCTCATTTTGCTACTGGCATATCAACAAGGCTAAAAAGGGTATTATATACATGTTACTGTACCAGTGCTCATGTGCTGCAAGGCTGGGTTTTTGTGAGTGCAAAATAGGGAGAGCTGTTAGAGGTGTGATCAATGACTCCGGGTTCTTCGTTACAAGGCACTGTTTGGAGCACATGAAGGTTAGTGGAAACTTGATTAATTAGCAAAGCCGTAGTCTTTTGACTTTGAAGTACATAAATCTGACGTCATTGGTTTCACAACCAGAAATACGGTTCAGGTCATTGGTTTGCCGAGGTTTAGTTGATCCTAAACTTTCTCAAGGGTTCTCTCAAGATTCAGAGTCCTATTTGTATTGTGTACAGAGATCTGTGAACATCTTTCTGTTGTCTTTTCACCACTAATAATGTATTTTCTTGCATAACCAATTTCAAATACTTGGTAATCACACTCTACCTGCCAAGAGACACTACAGATCATGAAGAAACTGAATATGAACGTTGGGAATTGGTGTACCCCTAGTTCATAAAAGTGTCTGAGACTGTCAAAGTTCCTGTTTGTTAATTCAGTTTGTTAAATAGTCCTGGAAGAGGTGTTCATTTCTAAAGTCTTAAGATTCATACCAATTAGTACCTGGAAATCGTTAGATTTCCCTCGAAGTGATATATTACTTGATCTGAAATCAGTCTGAAAGATTTAGCTGAATACACAAAATCAGGCTATGCTCCAAAATCTTCCGAACCATTCTTCCCTTCAACCTAATTCATTATCTCAAAAATGACCCATTCTTGGTCCAGAGCTCCATAATGTATCGCTCTTCAAAAGATGTGGCAGTGCATATCTGCTGAGAGCCCTATTTGCCACCTTGAGGAAAAAGAAGAGAATATATTGCACGCTCCGATCTAGGCACTTGCATTCATATTGAAATCGCATGTGCTGTCGGAGTTGCACACGGAGCGTCTTAATTGTCATCACATCCCTAATCTAATTTTCATTTCTTTCACAAATCCGCTCTTAATTTAGCGAAATATTCAATTTGCAGCCACCTTCTGATCAAAAATTCACGAGAAAAGAGCACCTAAACGCAATACCACAACAGTTTGGTTTTTGAACAGACAATTTCGACACCAACACAAACAATTCACCTCCTTTTCAAGCTTCATGTGTGCGAGTAACTATTACCATCCACTTGAAAGTTGACACTCCTTATTACATTCTCATCGTCACAACAGCCACCCAAAAACACCCCTTCCTTTTCACTTTTCATTTAGGTACGGGTGTTGGGTATGCTAAATTTGAATCACCAAGAATCATCGTATACTAGGAAATGTGGATTGCAACAGTTTTAAGGTTCTATGATTCTGAAAGTTCCTAGACATGATTTTAAAGCATATAGCACTCTGAGGATATGAAATTCTGAGGACATTGTAAGCCAAATCTGAGGAGTCATTTAGCTGCTTAATAGTTATTACGATATCCTATCCTTCTCCTAACCCAATTATACCTGTCTAACCCAGATCGCCTCTCTCGTCGACCCTTATCGAAGGTGTGTGTACTCCCCAAAAATCACCAACAAATCAAAAATCATTTCATTATTGCTCCCACTTATTCCTACCAATCACTACCCCTTGCTGACAGGTCCACGTTTTGTGCATAGACTCTATACCTACGTCCTACACACACCAAGAAGTCTCGTACCCTACACCAACACTCCAACCTCAGAACAACCTATAGCATAGCTCTGAGTCATATCCAAGTCCAAGGGTAACCAGAACTACGTCCGATTTCAGCATCAATTGGCTTCATACTACTCCACAACGTTAAGCCGTAGACCGCTGAAGCACTTCTTTATCGGAATCAAATACTTACCGGCAACTATCTACTTCCGCTTGAACTTTTCGTCGACAAAGCGTGAAAAAAAAAAAGGAAACTAAAAATTTTCATTAACCCATAAACACCACCAAAAGGTTGTATAACCCTTTTAGACAACGTTGATTTGCGACGCCGAGGCCAAATTAACACTTTTTGGAGAGCCCACGATACCTTTCCAAAGCCCCCGACCCCATGTGCACATTGACGGCCATTTGATATAAGTCCTAGTATACAGATTTTTTTATATGTCCACGTCGTCGTCGTCCGTTTCGGCCACCACCACAGCATCTGCCCACAGCAATACATCGAAAGCACTGAACGGGGCCACGAGGTTCCGCGGTGAAGCGACGACCTTCTCGCCCGGCAAGGCCAAGTTCGCAGCTTCGATGAATCAGCCACACACTCCATCGCATGTGCATGGCCAGATCCATGCACAGGACCTGCCTGGCGACGTAGACCAGAGCCAGACACAGCAGCAGCACTTTCACAACCAGCACCTCCAGCACCAATTGTACTCGCAAGCTCAGCCCTACATGCTGCCTCAGCAGCAACAGGCCCAACAAATGTACATGCAATACCCATACCAAATGATGTATCCGTCCATGTACATGCCCATGTACCCCACAGATGTGATGTACCAGAGCCAGATGTACATGATGCAGCAACAGCAGCAGATGCAACAGCAACAACAGTTTCAGCCACCACCTCCTCTGCCCTTCCCGCCACAACTGGTGCCCAACGGATACAGAAAGAAAACGGGAAACAACCAGTATGCATCGAAAGTGTCTACAGCACCAAACTTCGTGCCCTCCTCGGTTAGCAGCTTGAACAGCGGTAACAATAGCAACTTGAGCTCGCCTGTCATAAAACTGGCATCCACAGACCAAAAATTAAAAACAAAATCTGATAGAACTAATACTAATGATAACGAAACTAATGATACTAATGTTAATGAACCCAGCCAAAAGGCCACTACACCCGTCATCACCAACGCCACCATCAAATCTCCTTCATCGAACGCTTCCACCGTCAACACATCCACTTCCACCACCCCCCTTAGCAACAACACTACAAAGAACGACCCGATCTCCACTGACGTGATACCTGAGCTCACGTACCCAGTCTTTTTCAACTCGTCGGCGGACGACTTCAAGAAGTCGTTTGATCATGTTCAAAGAAAGTCTTGGGCTCAAAACAAGTACTCAAGATTGGAATCGAATCAGAAAATGACTGAAGAAAAGTTTTTGTCGGTCCAAACTGGTGTAATTAAACTTGTCAACCACAACACCAAGAAAACTGAAACATACGACGAAGGAAAACATATTGAGAAGAAGGTTGAGGCAAAGAATGCAACTTCTGTGAATTGGGCGTCAATGTTGCAGTCGTCCAACGTTCAACAAAAGAAGGTTAAGCCAAAAGCTAATGGCGGGGTAGCCGTACCAGTTTCAACTGTTTCCACTCCTACAAAATCAGTTGACTTTGATATCAGAAATGAATCGATTCAACCTTTGGGCATTCTCTTGTTGAGAATCATGTTTGACGCAAACTATTCGGTGTTGAACCCAGAAAATGACATTCCTACCTTCAAAATTACACCTAGAGGTTTGACCAACACTGGTAACATATGTTACATGAACTCCATTCTCCAAGTCTTAATCTACTGTCAGCCTTTCAATAAGTTGATGAAGTTGATTCAAGATAAAGCTATTGGGTCTTTGAGCAAGGCTTCTCCGACACCATTGTTGGATGCGCTGATTAAGTTTTTCAATGAATTTATCCAACCTTCTCAAGAAACTCAAAAAATTTCAACTCAGTTTACTGAGGCCAATAAACCAATCTCCCCTGATAACTTTTACATGAACTTGATCTCGCATGAAAAGTTCCTGCACTTGAAATGGGGACAGCAAGAAGACGCGGAAGAATTCTTGGGATACTACTTGGATGGTTTGAGCGAGGAGTTTTTGCATGTTCTCAAGCAGTTGAACACACCTAGCATTGATGCTTTGATCCAGTCGTTCTCTAATGAAAATGCTGGTGACTCTGAAAAGATCAACCTGTTCAAGTACAATATCAAGACTACAATCAAGATCATCAAAAATGACAAGAACGCTCCTCCGGAACCAGAAACCGAATCGAATGAATGGAGTGAGGTTGGTGCAAACAAGAAAATCAGTGTGAAGAGAACTGTCGAGATTGAACCAAGTCCTATCACTATGATCTTTGGTGGCCAGTTCAAGTCTGTTTTGACAATCCCCAAGTCTCCAAACTCAAACCAATATTCGAAATCTATCACATTGGATCCATTCCAGCATGTCCAATTGGACATTTCCGAGTCCTCGTCAATAGAAGACGCATTCGAGCACTTGAACAACATAGAAAAAATTAGCTACAAGACGAAGGAGCATGCTAAGGAAATACAGATCAAAAAGCAAACCTTCATCGACAATTTGCCGGAAGTTTTGATTATACATTTGAAGAGATTCTCCTTTTTGAAAGAGAAGGACCATGGGATTGAGAAGTTGCGTAAAAAAGTTGCTTATGAGCATGAAATGACTATCTCGGCCGATGTTTTATCGAACAAGAGCCTTGAGCTTGAGCACAAGAATGTGTACAAGTTGATTGGCGTGGTTTACCATCACGGCACTAACGCACAAAACGGACATTACACAAGTGATGTTTTGAGATCATCGACTTCTTCCACGCCGTCTTCATCTGATGAGTGGATAAGAATAGACGACACCATGCTCAAACTGATCACCACAGACGAGGTTTTGAATGGTGGCGTGGAAGAAAACATTAAGAGTGCTTACATATTGATGTATGAAAGGTGTGTTTGAGGCGCTCTTTCCCGAGCACAGCTCGGCAGTATTGATGACTTTTAATGAGAATTTTGGTTCATACGAACCTTGTACCATAGATGTGAGTGCAAAGATGTCATGCCATTAAAGCCTCCTTGTATCATATATTGCGTCATCCTATTTATCTAATTGTTCCTTCTCTGTAAATTGAGTTGAGGGTGTTATTAATTGACGTTGGTCATTAGTAGTATATAGTTGAATACATAATTTGCTTAAGTTAGGTCAGTTTCCTTATGAATAAAAATTCACTTCAGTTTTTTGTTGTTAAAAGTTGAGCCAGCATAGGCCCCAATTGTTCGAAATTCAAACAGGTAAATCAACACTAAAATACTTTCTATTCTCAGTTTACTACCTCAACCTAGAACTTGTTTTTTAATCCAGCACTATAGAACACCCCCCTCCCTAATTCTCTTCACCCTAATTCGCCAAGCTACAGGAGCAGACTCTGGTCAAAGTGTTCAAAGGGGGAGAGTTCGAATAAACCAGCTTCTTACTGTTCACCCAAAAGAAGCAAGTTTGAGATTTTCAGACAGGGGGTTTCACGGAACAGATCCGTAGAAGTGTTTAAGGAAACAAGGTATGAAGGGTCCACATATTCTCACTTATAGCTTCCAGAGATCATGATTGCGCTTGAAATGAATAATCATTACCGCTATATTACGTAGAACGTATTAAGTAGGGTCCTACATTTACAACAAGTGTAATTGAGAATTTTACTTAGTTTAGTTCAAAAGTGTAAATCACAATTGTAACACAACAAAGGATAACTCGGCACATCAATCACAATCACAATCAAGAGCAACTCTCAACATGCTTCTAATGGTTTAACTTAAGCAAACATACAAACATTACCTAGACAAAAATATCCCCAAAACTACAGGCCACTCACCTAGCTCACATACTCCTAGGTTTCCGAGACTTGAGCACTTTTAAAAATGGCTGCAAAGTTGACATATTTTCACGGCTATTGATGAACTTTTCAAATTTTTGATTTTGATTAGAACTTCTTTAAACTATAACAACGTCAGAGAAGCATCACTTACGTAATTTCCACGTAAACTTCAGGGAATGGTACTCCTCTTTTAGAGTGAATAAAGAGGCTTTTAGGCGGGAGGTATTTAAGCTTTGACTTACTGACGTATGCAGACTATGAAAGAAGCTTCTGGAATCTCTTAATTCCGGCAAGCAATCTACCCAGATGTTACATTTCTGGGTACACATGGTGTAGCTTTACTTCTATTAATACTCGTTGCACATCGTGAGGTCAACAGAGTTCCGCCAAGGTAGTCGGCACACTCGGTGATGGAGCTGTCACTCACGGAACTTCCGGCCAATTGGTCAAAAGCATGGTGAAGAACTGCTGGCTGAAGGTTGATGATTTTCTAAGATTGTTAAACCCCTTTTGGAGAAAACGAGAAACAAAACAGAGAAAAGATCAATGTTTATGAAATTGGTACAAAACCAAAATGACGATTCCAAATATAACATGGAATTCACCAAATTGAAATTGGCTACAACCTGCAAATTGAAATTGCCAATAACTTAAAAGTTGGAATAACCTACCAAAATGAATAAAAAATACAGCCAACAGTTTAACTAGCAACTTTCTCGTACCCGTTGCCATGGACATGCACCCCGACCAGTAATTGCTTCTCCAACCTTATCTCCTCATTCTTTGCCGACTGATCTAAACTTCGCACCCCATCCCCAAAGTAAACATCCCAATTCGCTAAATGGCATTTCCAGCTAACTCCCCTCTCACTCCCTTAATTCTTCAACCTCTTAATTACTCCGAAAAGGTACAACTTAATTCCAAATGCAATTAAAACTTAAATGATAAACTATTTAGTATTTCTGCTAAAGTTGTTCAGATGTTCGACAAAAGAAACAATCCTTTTATGTAGAGAAACTAAAAGCTAAGTAGCTGGAGGATGAATCTGTTGCACCCAAGAAGGCGAAATGACGCACTGAAACAAATGCCTTTTTATTGGGGGTAACCAGAAAAACCGAAAACCAGGTATCATCCTGAATTAACGCACAAGCAAGTGTAGAATGACATGAATCTAGCATGCTCACAACCACGGTTGTCAGTTGCCTGAAATTAGAATTAAAGATAAGAGTGGGGCCATTAACATGCAATGAGCCAGCGGAGCAACAACAATCTGTTTGTGCCTTACACGGTCTTGAGCATTGTCCGTTGTCCTTTTTCTTGTCTTTTCGGATTGTTTGGGTTCCAAAACCGAATGCAATTTGGAAGTGCAATTTTTGAGGGTAGAGCTTACGAGCTTGGATCAGCAACCAAGAGATTGGACAATCGTTCGCTTGTAAATTCATGTACGCTTCATCCTCTCTTTGTCCAATCTTTTGTAAGCTCATCGAATCAGACCCCTCCTCCTGACATGCACGACATTTCTCATTTCGGTCATCTGAGTAGTTTCTTCTTTCAACTCATCTCACTTTTTTCCTTATCTTTTTTGCCGATCGCCCATTCTCGAAAATTTTCAAACCCTAAAGTTTAAGCCACATTGCCCTCGAGGAAATCCCGGAAGCCTGGCAACCAGCCAAAACTCTATTTCAAATACTACACTAATGTTCAATGAACTCACATTAAATTATAAAGCATTAAATTAATCTATACTTAACATTCTTAGAACAAAGCAGCGGCAACAGCAGCGACACCGGCAACGGCACCAGCAGCGACCTTAGCACCAGCGTTAGCGGTGGTGACTTCTGGAGCAGTAGACTTCTCTGGAGCAGCAGAAGATGGGGTGACGATGGTGGTTGGGATGGTGCATGGACCGGTGATGGTCAAGGTGGTGGCCTCAGTGACAGTCACGGTCTTGTTGTTGACAATGAAGTGAGTTGGCTCTGGGCAGTAGGTGGTGAAGTCAGTGACAACAACATCGGTGGTGATGGTGACGTTGGCAGAGGCAGCAACAACGGAGGCCAAGATGGCTGGGACGGCGATAGTAGTGAATTGCATAGCGAATGAAACTGTTTGATAATGAATAAAAAAAAGAGAATGTGCGATTTCTACCCTCCTTTATATACTTTTGCTGGGTGCCACTAAATATAGCCGGCCTCTGTATCGGGTATTTTGAGGTATACATTGGGAATTTCGTAGACACCACAAAAAAGTTTTTCGTTGGTGACAATAAAGCGAGGCCCATTTCTTTTTGACGCACCGTACGCAGCGCCTTGTTGCACTGTCCTGTCAGGTGATCGGAGGGAGCCCGTGAGCGAGCAGAAGGGCCGTTGAGAAGCAGTCGCGAGCCTCGGCCTCTTGGAGGGGGAACCTGCCAGATCTGCAAATGTGGAAATGCTCCCAGACGAGGGGCTGTGACAGGCTTGGTACTTTTGTTGCTTGCTCGCAGCGTGACTGTAACATGTACCACTGCCCTTCCTCTCCTCACGGCTTCTCGTCTCTATCCTCTAACTCACCTTCGAAAGCTCTCTCATAACCAAATTCGCCATCGAACCACAGCTCGACAACCAAAAACCCCTAATGCAGAGTTATTAATATCCGTTTTAATACGTTCGATTGGCCCAATTAGACGAGGAAAAAGCATGCGACGTTTGTACCTCAAGAGCAGTAAAGCTATTGGCCGTAGAAGATGACGAAAAGGAGCAGAATTGCACTACGACAAACAACACTGGCACAATGACGGCATTACTAAGAGTAGAGGTTTCCTTTGCATGTCAATACCAAAATTTCATGTCCATATTGTTCCCTTAGGTTGCTGGCGAAGTTTTGAGGTGGGTAATTATTACTAATTTGGTAGACGATTGGTGACTCAGGATTGTCCCTATATTGTTGACAAAATCATCATCATGATATCTTCGCATCAACTTTAAGTGATAGGCGTACTGAGATTTACCTACGGAGAATCAGTATGGTGTAGACTTTACAACTCGAATAGGATGACCGCTTCTGAAATTGAATAAGTGTCGGAGGCATTTACGCCGTTGCCTGCTTTCTATTACAATCTTCCCAAATTTTTGTAAATTGGCTGCGAATTTCGAAAAATTGTCATTAGTTTGTTTGCAGAAGTGAAGTTAAGCAAAGACATACGTGAGATTATTGCAAGATTGTTACAATTAGTCTTTTTTGAGAAGAAATGGTAAGAGTTGGAGAGAGAATGAAAGAAGAGTGAGAAAGAAGAGAGAAAAACACTTGGAAAAAATACTTCAGAGAAAACTTCAAGTAAACCTAATTCAAGTAGTAAACGCTGTAATTGATTTATATGTTTCTAAGATTGTACTGGTCCTAACTAAAGCGGTGCACGAAAATGCAACATATCTCTCTTTCGAGTCTTGGTTGACGATCGTCTTTTATCACCTTTCTCCACGCTCCTCCTTCAACGTGTCTCTCAATGTCTTTTGGTTTACTGAGCTTCACAACATCACTTATGTTTGTATTTTTTTAGTCTCAAGGGGGTGGTAAACTAAACAATTGAAAGAATAAAGCTAGAGACGTCGAGTTGTGACTGTTCGCAATTTAGTTCTTAGACATTTGTACCACCCCTTAACACTCACAGCACGATCCACAATGCCAACAAAACATTTGTAAATGGAAATACATTTCTCGTGAATATGCCTGATTGACAGGAGAAAACAAATCGTTTAGTGAATTGGCTAACCAAATCCTTGAAATTTCACAACAGCCTTGACAGTTTCAACTTTCAAGATAAGGTATATAATTCCACGTGTTACTCAACATCATTTATTTAATGAAATAGACCAGGAGCAAGAGGTGTAAACAGTATTGATAAGGAATCATTGCGCCTAACTGCCCACCAATTTGATCACAATCAAAGAGGATTCATTACGGCTCATTTCAAGGCTTAGACGTAGATCTTATGTAAACGATCACAACGCCTGAAAGGACGATCAAAGTGATAGTGACGTAGCTGGGTTCTCTACGAATACATGTAGCGTAGACAACACTGAAACCGATCAAGTATCTAGTCAACAACTGAGCCGATCTTGTAACTAGTCAATAACATATCCGATCAGGTGTCCAGTACTCCTGTAACCATATAATCTCCGAGTTGCTACTCACACAAATTGGATGAATTACATCTGGAATTGCTACCAGATTAATGTAAATCGCATATCTGACTGAGAAGTTGCTAGTGGGATCTACAATGGACAGAAGTAAGAGATTGGTGAACAAAATTCGAATATATTACAAACAGTTTCTTGAATTCGTTCAGTAATAATTGAACCAGGAGGAATGCTGAAAACAGATTATTCATATTCTCATTTAACGAGTAGTCTGGTCAACTACAGAGAGAACTGAATTGAGGAGAATCACATACTAGTATGCTCAGAATCGTTCTGTGAAACTATTCACACGACGCTAGACGAACACTCTGGAGCATGCTGCTGCTTTAGACGATTTTTTCCATCTTTCGTAATGTATTTTTGCTGAACAACCGATTTTAAACAGACGATTTCTTGGCTCATTTGGATTGAATTGCAATCTGCAACGGCTATTCTAGGACCTTAACATAAATACGCAGCATAGCTACTATTTGCCAAGAGTACCCAGAGAGATCCAAGAAGTTGAAAGAAGTAAATGATACTCATGTTGAGTAGATTTCAAATATGCAGTTGACACTTCAGTACTAAGTCACTGTTCTCATAATTAAGCTTCAATAATAACCAACTTTTAGAGTTGGGCTTTTCTACTATTTACCTACATTCTTCTTCACAAATATCGATGACCAATTTTCTCAGTATGGTTGGACTTATTAACTACCTGCGCTGCTCATCATTCACATCGCAATTTTTTCTGCCAAGTCTAATAAAGTTTCGTAATGGTTGTACCAGTCACAATATCGACTGCACCGCTGGATTCTAAACCACTACACACCATCTCCCTTCTCAAGTAACTATGTTGAATTGTTTAGAGTTGGCGTTTAAGGTAGTAAAACAAAGATTTTATCTGTTGTGACCAAATTTCCTATTGGATACAGCAACTCAATATCTAAAAACCTTATCAAAAAACGTTTAATCTTCTATATGCAGACCTTATCTCCAAGCATGGAATCCACATCTTTAATAATAGAAACCTTATCTATGAGCACTGGACTCTAATGAAACCTTCCAGTAAGCCACAATGTTTTTTTAATCCACCATAATGGAATACAACTGCCTGTTCAGCCTTGCAGCTTAGTAAGGAATAAATTTGGGCCACAATCGGAATGGCTGCAAATGTTCACAGGCAGGGAATAGGAATTGAACAGCAAACTGACGCGAGAAGCGAAAGAGGCGGATATTCCCACGTGGTAGTACAGCCTACATCAACTTTATTTGAATTGACAAACGTGAGTTCACTTTTTATAGGGAGCTGCAACTAGATCACCACAATCAAATGGAATACAAAAAACAGAAGTTGATCACTACGTGTAGAAGTCTAAATTTTACTGTGTAGGAAAATTACATACGTGGTTTGAACTTGAGCTGCCTCAATTCGTAATTGATACACCAAAAGCACATCGTCTTTGTCTTCTCAAGAGGAGAATTCTTAGTTTTCAACTACCAAACAGCTCTAGCAATCCTCACTAAAGTCTAATAACCAGTTCAGCTTTCAAACAGCCCTATAACAATCCTCACTGAAGTCTTACAATCAGTTCAGCAATCTCATTCGTCTATCATCTATTCCATATCTATTTCATTATTATTAAATTCATTACCAACATCCATAGCCACCGTCAACAATCAAGTTGTGTCCAGTAGTGTAAGAGCTTGCAGTGTTGCTAGCCAAGTACAAAATAGAACCAACAAACTCCTTTGGCTCAGCCATTCTCTTCATTGGAATCTTAGATTCCCAAGCCTGTTTCATCTCAACATTACCAGAAATAACATTCTTGGTCAATGGGGTCAAAATGTAACCTGGAGACAAGGTGTTAACTCTAATGTTGAACTTGGCCCATTCACACGCCAAGGACTTGGCCAAGTGAATAACACCAGCCTTCAGCATGTTGTACATACTCTGTGGTTGTGGGTCGTTGACAATGGTACCAGACATGGAACCAATAAGAATAATGGAACCAGTCAAGTTGTTCTTGATCAATGGTCTGGCAAACAGTTGAGAAACATAGAAGGCACCCAATCCGTTAACCTTCATGATGCCCTCAGCGTTACGGGCTGGGTACTCCTCAGCTGGGAAGTTCTCAGCGTAACCAGCAGTGTTGATCAACAAGTCAGCAATCTTGCCGTGGTGCTCGTTGATAGCAGCGAAAACGGTTTCAACATTCTCAGCGTCACCAATGTTACAGGTCCAGGCACTGACTTTACCGACCTGGCCGGCCTCTGGTCTGCCCTTCAAGTTTTCGGTGGCCCATTCGGTGACCTCCTTAGCTGCTGCCAGAGTACGTTCCTGGTTGACATCAACAAGGGCAACCTCTGCTCCCTGTGCAACCAAAGCACGAGAGATAACCAGCGACATACCACCAGATCCACCAGTGAGAATAGCAAGTCTACCATCCAATCTGAAGGTTGGAACAACGTTGTCGTAAGAAAAGTCCATTTTTGTTTGTGTGTATGTGTGATGAACTTTTTAAAAAACCCAGAGTCTCACACCGGTATTTATATTGAAAAATTGATCAGTACCCCGGATTTTTCCCATCCATTTTTTTTCTTTTGTGATGCCCATCGTCACTAAAAACAAATCAGGCGGGCCTCGCGGAAGAATAGAGAATTTATGGCTTTGGTTGTTTGGGGTGTGGGCCCAGAGTTGGCAAATCAGAACATCGTGTTGTATTGCATTCTAGCCATTCGCCTAACAATCAACAATTCAACAACACATGTGAATAAACAAGCTAGTAGGAGTACAATTGAGGTAGCAGAAGAATGATAGTAAGCGTAAGTGAGAGATGGGATGTTACTAATGGATGATAATCGTGATTGGATTGGAGTTACTAATGATATTGTGGCTATATTCTACGCCGAAGGTGCATCCGAGAATCGATGACAGGACCAAAGATAGTTCGGCGTAACTGAGTATTTTCTTTTGCGTGCGAGAGTCAGGGTGTTTATCAGGTGGACGAACATGTGACATATTATTGACCTTACTATTTAGTGAGTAATCTCAGCGCTCATTACTCAACGTTTTTTTCTTTTACCTTCGTTTCTTCTGGTGTAAGCCTGTCAACACCCTGTTCTTTTTTGGCCAACATTTGTCATTATTGACAAGATACGTGAGGCGGCTGATTTGGTGGAGTAGAAGGTAGAACCAGAAGTTTGTGGGGGATGTTTGTGGAGTGATTGTAGTGATTTGGTGTCATTTCCGGGGTAATTGACGGGAAAATTTTGCAATCTTGCCGTTTTTGTGTCAACTGGTAAGCGACTTCGGTGAGTTTGAGTTTGGGCAGATAATGTTGAGTAGGTTTGAGGTTGACAAGAGGTGAGAGTTGATGAGAAAAGATGACTGCGAGTTTGAGGTGAGAATGGAGTGTATATTGTTTGAGATAAGACTAATTTGGTTTGAGATAAAAGTGTGAGAGTGAGGACAAACTATTGGGAGGATTAATACGTGGTTGCAACAGCAATTGTTCAATTGGTTCTAATTGGTAGGATACGCCAACAATAAAACTTTGTGAGCATATAATAACTCGAAATGTGGTCTTGGTGCTTGTAAAACAGGTTTCACAATACTAAAAATGGGAGCTAGCGACTCGAGAACTGATCTCTTCAAAACAAGTTGGAAGCGATCTCTACTTAGAATAGAAGCCTTCTTTCTAAGAATATTCCAAGGTGCCAACATTTCGAAAAAGATCGTCTTGAACAATAATTAATCACTTTTGCGGGTTTTGACTTTCATTTGGTGCAACGGTTTTGCAGCCGTGCTGAAAACGAATCAGGATATCAGTTGACTTTCTCTAAAGTTGTTAAGATGAACTTCAAATTAATTTTAATAATTTCAAGTCAAATGGCAAGGTGCCTTATTAAACTCTAATGAACTAGAGTGGTCGAGGAGCAAGTGTATCTTGAGAACCTTTCAAAGCGGTTTTTTCCTTCAGGTTGAAAGAATGTCTCTCATCTCTTGTTTCTGTTGTACTTTGATAAATAGTTTGAAGGGCAGACACTGAACGAGAAGGCTCTTGATGTGTCGGTGCTTGACAAGAGGAGCAAGTAGGATCAGGTGTTTCTCTCTCAGAGTCACCGGTTCTGCTATCGATATGGCCTCTAGCTCTAACCATATTTTGCTTCAGGTAAATGAAGACTACACAAGCTGTATAAACATTCTCCTACGTAGAAATCTTTCTGGCTTGTCATAGTACTCTGAATATCTTTGCGTATTTATAACCAATGCTCTGAAGACTTTGTTCCGTTGATCTTATCACGTTTCATTAAATCAGCCGGTGTTCCAAAATCGTATTCTTTATTAGAACATTCCTTGAATTACTTAATTTAACCAACGTATTCACCACAATATTTCTGGTATTAACTTGGAATAGTCTCCAGGTGTAACCACAAAAAGATTTCACTTATCCTTGATTGCTAAACAAGTTCAATCAGAAGAAATGCAACTGTTAATCAGTAACGCGAAACGTAAGTGCAAATACCAACTTAAGTGCGTCACCATTCCACAACAAAACATTGAGCCAATAAGCAGACAAGTTACCATTTATCAACTCGCAACAATTGGGGGTCTTCAAATCTCTTGATCTCCAAGGCGTAACCCAGCACAAAATCTTCGGCAGGAAGCAGCAAATATCACGAATGACGCAACAAGGGCCTTGTCTGCAGACGGATAAGAGTCTAAGATTTTGCACCCAGAACGTACATTCTGTGCCTTTTCTTAAAAGGTAACAATCACGTCAAGTTTTGTGACATATCATTCTCGTAAATTAGGGTGCAACGGCTGTGGTTGTAGCGGCTGAGGGTGTAACGGCTGATAGAACTTCATCATTATTTTCAGGTGCAAATCGTTAGGTGTGGAATGAGAGGATATGGTACAAATTATGAGTTAGGTTCCCTGTATTTGGGTCCATTCCGTTATTCAGCAACCCAGTACTTAACTTGAATCAAATAATTCAAAGTCCTATCAATCGTGGTCTTCACTCAGGTGTCTTCAATAAGTGTTTGCAGCCACACCCTCAGATGAATAAAAGAACTCAACTAGAACAACTTTCACGGGAGTTCAAGGGATATTAGCGAATAATTCATTTCGGAAATTCAAGTACTTAAACTTTCTTTGACAATTTCATCGAGTAATCCCTCCTTTATTTCTTAATTAAGGTGGCAACTTTTGATCAAGAAAACCCTTAACAAAATTTGCCTTTCAATCGCCAAACTTAATTTTAAAGATATCATCGTCATTATTGAAACAACTTCACACTCAGCTAAGCTTTTGAACTTCTCAACCGCTCCAAGTACTTTCACACAGCTCTTGCCCAAGTCACTTTCAAAACCGCGTCCTGCACATAACAATATATAACCCCCGAAAACAAAACGTAGCAATTACTCGATAGCATGAACTTCATCAAAAAGTTCATGGGTACCACTCCCACAGATGAGGTGGCGCTGATTCCTAGCGGAAAGCTCTTTTTAAGGCGTTCGCCAAAGTCTCCAAAGGGAGAGTTGGAATGCCTCTACAATGACGCCCAAGCAGAGATCAGAAAAACCACAGCTCCCTTCTTCTACCAATTGTCAATCACCCGGGTCTACCAAGAGGGAGAGCTTAACCACCGTGGAGATGCCAGCGGTTTTGACTCCGACGAAGATGACTACGAAAACTTACCTCGCTCACCTCAGTCTCTCACAGACGTTTCTGGGGCCGTCAATTCTAAAGATGAGTGGAATTTTGCCATCTCAGAGGACTTGGATTTCCACTTCTACGAAAAATCAGATGGAAACAAGGCTTTTGCTTGGAATGACTTGAACGGAGATGAAGGAGACGAATTTGAATTTGTGATTGAAGAGGATGTGAAATTAACTGACGTTGATTCCTTTACTTTACTGTTGTACAAGTGTCTCTATGAGCTGAAATACCACAAGGATTCAGGTGATATTCATAAATTATCGCAATTGCTGGAATTCAGCGGTCATGACCATCTGGCTTTATTTGTGGATGAGTATTCTGAATCAGAGTCAGAATCTGAGGAGGAATCTGAAGATGAGCCTGTTGTTGAAAGCAATGGTGATGTTGATGAAGATGAAGATGCTAATGACGATGAAGGCTATTTTGACAGTGAGTTTTTTGACTCAGTCACAGAAGCTCAGCTCCCTTCTAAGTTTGTCAGAAAAGATAAGGAACTGAAAGAGCCAAAAGGTGAAGTAACATATAAATCTTCACAGTTTTCTTTACATTTATTTAACTCTTCGGATGGGGCTTTTCACTTGCAGTCCTCTCCAGGAACTGTTGAAGTAAAGTTGTTCAGATTGGCAGCCTATCAGTATACCTTATACTTCAAGACAAACAACTCAGAAGAAGAGATTGAGTTCAACGCTACCTTAGCAGGCAACATGAATCCTACTTTTAACTACGAGTACTTACTGTTCACGTTTAATTACATTGTTGCAGATGAAGAAGTTGCCCAAGCATACACCTGGTTGCTCAAATTCAAAACCTTTAATGAGTTACAGGAACTACAACTGCAATTCATGTTAGCGTTGTACGAGACTTTAAACAAACTGCAATGGAAGGCAAAAGAGGAAGAATACGATTATATGGCTGACACATTTTCAATCACTAACAAATTTGCAAACCTCGCCCTTGATAAATCTGACGACGAGGAGGACGAAGAGGAAGAGGAATATGAAGAGGAAGAGGATGATATTGACAAAATTGTGGAGAAACGTATGAAGAAAGTTGAGGCACCATATGACGACGACGAATATGGTGATAGAGAAGACGAAGAATTGCAGAACAGAGATTGGAAGTCGAGCAAGGACAAAAACACCAACTTGGTTGTGGGAACTGCTGGAAAGAGGAGTTTTGTAACAAGAGGTGATAAGTTGGGTGTGTTCAAAGTCGAAGATGGTCTTGAATATGCAACCACAATCTCTAACATAAAAGATTTGCGTGGCCACAGCTTTAACCCAGATAAATTATTATTGCACCAACAGGATCAGTACATGATTATGTCAAATACTAAGAACGAACAGCTCTACAAAATGGATTT
This sequence comes from Kodamaea sagamina, assembly GCA_030556545.1. NCBI lineage: Eukaryota > Fungi > Ascomycota > Pichiomycetes > Serinales > Debaryomycetaceae > Kodamaea > Kodamaea sagamina. The sequence continues at coordinate 80,535 of JAKTUG010000037.1, read as the reverse complement.
GAACAGAGGTGCGATTGTGGAGGAATTCGGAACCGATGAAAAACATTCCATTGTTTCTTTTGGACCAAATAGTAAGTTCAGTCAGTTGACCAACGAGCAAACCTTGACTGGTGTTTCTGACAATAGTTTATTCAGAATCGACCCAAGATTGCTGTCAAGAAACAAGATGGTCAGTGAAAACAAGAAAGAATACAAAACGAAATACAACTACTTCAATACCTTGGCCACTACAGAACAGGGATACTTGGCTGTTGGTTCAAAGAAGGGTGATATAAGGTTATATGATAAACTTGGACTCAATGCCAAAACCGCCTTGCCATCATTAGGTGAACCTATTACTGGGTTAGATATTTCAAGAGACGGAAGATGGGCTTTGGCTACATGCAATGCGTATTTGTTGTTGATCGACCTTCAAGTTGGAGCAGGACAAAGAAATGAAGGTAGTTTGGGTTTCAATAAGCTGTTCGATCAAGACAAGAAACCCACACCACACAGGTTGGCGCTTAAACCGGAACACGCAGCATACATACAAATGAAGAATGGGGGCAAGCCAATCAAATTTACTAAGGCATCGTTCAATATTGGTGCCAGGTATAAGGAGTCTTCGATCGTGACGTCGACAGGGCTGTTCCTTGTGGTGTGGTCTTTGCGTGACGCGGTTTTAAATAATGGATCCTCCTACACAATCAATGATTTCCATGGTAGTCCAATTGTTGCTGAGGGTTTCAAGTATGCATCCAAGACTGATGTTATTATGGCACAACAAGAAGATGTGGTGATGGTGAAGAAGAGTACTCTCCAAGCTCCAAGTAAGGTTTTGAAGCTAAAAAGATAGTTTTCTGCATTTCTATTCTCTATAAGTAGTTTTAATATATTTGATATTTATTTGTGATTATTTATTTGTATGTTGGAAGGTTCTTTTGCAAGATTAATCTCATTGTAGTATGATTAATTTAACTGCAGGTTAGTGTATATGCTGTTTAAAATCATTTAAAACTACTGCAACTAACTATTTTTAGCCAGCACTCAAATTTAGCTTGCGAGACTTCAATATTGATTGAGGTTGAGATCTCGGATAGTCTAAGTACATTTCATTTGATCTTCTACATGTGCGCTGAAACCTTACTTATCGATACGCAGTGGATTCCCGACTTCAAATGTACAATATCTTCAATGACGTTCTGACCCTTAAGGATTATTTCATGTTCTCAGTCTATGCTCTAAAATGCTCTACTTACAAGTAAGTCGTGCCATTTGATTACCTACCTTCCAAAACCAAATGACCTCTTCATCTCGTCCCACCATATCACTCGAAAAGCATTTGCCTTCTGAAGTCTAGTGGGAATGTATGAATGTAGTGGTATCTTCTTCAAATGTTCTTCATGTAAAGGATGGCTAGGGTTTTCAAGCGGAATTCTATTAATCCTAGCATGGACCCTCCGTACCCATCGATGAAATCCTGGCGAATCTAAAAGTTTGCGGTAAAGTATCTCCTCTATTGACTGTGGAGGAGGTCTCATTTTTGGTAGTTAAATGATTTGGTTTTTCTTTAAAAAATTGATTGATAATGAAGAGAATTATTGGGTCGAAGCATTACGTAGTATTGCTAGGAGATTGAAACTCAGTGAGTTAAGATACGCCCTTCAAGCTAAAACTACTGAGTGAACAACAAATTGCTGAATAAGGTCAGTTGAGTTAAGAAGAAGTGCTTATTAATGCAACTGGACTAAGCAACTGAACTTGCCACAGGCCTGGTTAGGGAGGAGCGTTGCCTCTAAATAAATGAAGGCGTTGAAGAGAAGCAACAACCTGAAAACTTTAACAAATCTCCAAACTTCCTGATGCTACCAAACCTTCCGAATACAAAGATACTGATGGATGCCAACTTCTTTAAGGAATCCAAAAACACTCCAACAATAAACTTGGGCATAAGTATTATTGGTAAAGATTTCAAGGCAGTAATTGGAATAACAATCAAATTGTTATGCAAATAATCTTAGGCACTAACATATAGTTTTGCAGCCAGTCATGCAATAACGTCTCTGAGTCTTCAGCATACCAGATCCCACAATCTCGGAATCATGAATCCTTTTTCGAATACTAAAATCACAGCCTTAAAATTTCACACACTTTACTTTTGCCTTCAACCAAACACTCGAATGCTCACAACATCGGTCTTCTCTTCAGCCCTTCCATCCAATCCATACTAACCTGCCTCTTTGAGTGCGTTTGTAAACAATTAAGTACTGCACATTACAAAACCCCAAACGCAACACATCTCATTCAAAATTGTACCAAAACAATAAAAACAAAACATCTCTTCTTATCAAAAGCATATATAAAGTGGAAGAATCAGAAGTTTGACCTGTGCTAGCACGCGACTATACTGCATTTAACAACATTCTGAGGTGTAGTTGATTCTGAGAACAGAAACCCCTGACAACACTGCAGCTCAACACGAAAACCACTACAATCCTGAAGAATCTGACCAACAGAGCATACGAAGACTCCAACAACATGGACACGTCAATTGACGGCATATCCATCAACACTGATGAATTCAACATCGACTTGAATCAGTTGATGGAAGAACCACACAGCCCAATGAAGAAGCAGCACAAACGATCACTCATCCCAATAATACCTATGTTTGGCAATTATCCTTTGGCAATCTCCAATAACCCGCGTCTTACACTCAAACCAACGTACGATTCGACTGCTAATGAATTATTTCAGGTCACGCGAAAGGCCAATACAGCACCATATTTGCAGCCCCCAAAGGAAAGCGATGTGTTTGGGGAGCTCGAAGAGGCCGCAGGCGGGTTCTTACTGGGGAAAAAGTTGAATAATGACAAGGTGGAGAAGATGGTGAACGACTTGGGATTCAACCACCCTGACTTCTTTGACTACGAGATGGACGACCAGTTGAGAACGCGGTTCTACAAGGGGAGATTCAACAAAAATCAAGTGAGCATTGATGAAGGACTTGACGCGAAATTGGGCTCGTATTTGGATGAGGGTATCCCAAGCCCAGAAGACGAAAACAAAGAAAACGTATCCCCATTTCCTGACCCGTTAAAAGCAAAAGACCTGTCAGTGAAAAAGCCAAATCGAGTATTTTTCAACAGGAAAAGACATTCAAACATCCCCATTCTCAAGCCATTACTGAATTTGACAAACGTAGAAGTCAAAAAGACGGAATTTGTTGTGAAAAAGGACTTGACTCGATCTCCCAAGAGAGTATGCACACCCAAGCATCGTTTCCTTGGAGGAAGCAAATCCAGCATTAAATACAAACAGAAGAGTCTCCAGATATTTGTTGTTGAGTCACTGACAGGACTGGTGAACGACGCGACCCGATTTGGAACGGAATTGAACGCGTCCAACTGCGAAGACTTCCCACTTCCAGAGGACGTCAATGAAATCGTCCAGATTCCTACAAATGAGGATCCAAAGACAAAGGAACAGAAAATGGCAATAATCAAGGTGCTTCCAAACAAATATTCTAATGAGAACGAGAAGGAAGACGGACTGGCTGTTGGGTTTTATACCCCAGAGCAGTTTGAAAATTATAGAGAAATGAAAAGTGATATCGATTCACCAAATGATTCTGGAGTTGAAGTTGTGAGTCAGATTATAGAGCCAAAGGAGAGAAAGGTTCGATTTGCGGATGTTTTAGAGTGGTAGCTGAAGATTTGTGAGTTTTCCAGTTATCACGGCTACGGCCACTTGCATGGGTGTATATAATAGACAGTAACCTTATGAGTTATTCTGTAGATTATTTGATAATTGTATGTATGTATCTTTTGCAGACTTAGGTTTGAAGTTATTTAAAGTCTTCAATGCTGGTAGTTATAAAATTGAATGTATTGTAAAAATGTAAATGCTTAAGTTAAGAAAATTCAATCGTAATCTGTTTGAATTTTGTTTTCACGCGTTTCAATTGTTCAGTAACTGAGTGGTTGCAAATATGAATCGAGAATACAAACAACTAAAAGCCTTGGACTAGGGTACATAATCTCATGTACTACTGTACCATTCATTTGGTATAGCGTTTCTCGTCTTTTCAACCATTTCAGAACACATATATGCGCAAAGTATTCTGTTCCATGAACAAGCCGCTTTAAATCGAATAAGATACGTGTACAAACACTAACAGTTTGATTAAAACTACACCATTCTTGCACTTCAAACTTTCACCCTTCTCTACTTAACTCCTAATGCAAATAGACGACCACATAATGGACACTTCTAATAAATCGACTTTTAATCTGTGATATAAAAAGCCTCTCCAATAATGCCTACATCGTCAACAAAATCACACAGCCACCACCGACCCCGTATCTCTACACCCCACATTCATCCAATACAGCGTCCATACCTTCCAATTTTTTTATTCTGCAAGCTAAACTTTTCAGATCACAGAAAAATACGTGTTTTTTAAAAATACATACTACAACCAATACCACCATGTCCACATTCTTTGATGAAATGAAAAAGTCCTTTGAGGACGTTCCTGTCACCGACGGCAAGATCGAGACTGCCGCATTCTTGGAAGCCTCTGAGTCCCTTGTCAAGTTATTTGACTTACTTGGCTCCTCCGCTTTCTCTGTTGTTCAAAACGACATGACTGGCAACATCACCAAGATCCGCACCAAGTTGTTGGCTGACCCAGCAGGATCCTCTACTTTGGAGGATCTCGTTTTGGCCGAGGCTGGTGGCAAGTCCAAGACTGCTACTCAGGGTTTGTTGTGGTTGTCTCGTGGTTTGCAATTTACTGCGCAGGCCATGAGAGAAACTGTCAACAACCCAACTGTTGAGTTGACCAAGGCATTCACTGACGCTTACTCGAAGACTTTGTCACAATACCACAGTTTCATCATCAAGCCTGTGTTTAAGGTTGCTATGAAGGCATGTCCATACAGAAAGGACTTTTTCGAAAAGTTGGGTGCTGACCAGACCAAGGTTGCTGCTCAATTGGAGGCTTGGTTGAAAGCTTTGGAGCTGATTGTCAAGATCATTTTGGACTTTTTTACTTCTGGTAATTACGGTAAGGGTTTGTAGATAGAAATGCTTAGATTCGATGTATGTCTGCAATTCGTGTAGAATGTTTTGAATTGATGGAGTGGATCGAAGAGTCGGAATTGAGTAGAGTTGGAAATATGACTTTTCGGTTAACCCCGTTGAAACTCAGTCGTAGAATCTAATTTAACTACTAGCATTTGAGACGGAATACGATTTGAGTGACATTAAAATTGTAGAAATCAGAATACTTTCAAGAGCGTCCTACTCAACAAATATTTGGCCGATGAATGGGAGTAAGAAGGAATAGATAAGTTGATTTACTACTTCTTACAAAGGAGAGGCTAAAAATACGTTCTAAAAGTTTGAAAGCAGAAATGAAGTTCAATTACCTTCCGTTAATATCAAGTACTGACAATCAAAGTGGCCAAAGAATCTCCAAAAGCGGTAATGAGTTCCTTGTATTTCATAGTTACAATGTAAAGTTGAATATTGTGATACTAAAATTGCTATAGAGAGTGCAGAAGTTCGACATAATAGTATTCTGTTCGTTTACACACTCAAGTAATTTTTATCATTGAACATGAGATTTTATTCCAGTAAAATTCAAGAAGTTAAGTTGTAACAAGTTCAAGTTAGCATGACTAGGTATAGTGCAAACTTAATTGGCTGCAAATTTTAGATGCATCCGAAAATCACAGTGTATTCGAGCTAAAGTGAGGGAAATAAGACTTCAAGTTTGAGCGACAAATAATTCGTAGATTAAGCGAAGATGTGCATAGTCGTCAAATTGTAAAGGTCGAGGGGTTAGTGTTTCTATTAATAACGTAGCCACAACCAGAACTCATCCCTCCGACGCATTTTTGCTTCCAGTGCCCCACTTTTAGGTTGAGATTTAGAAGAACCCCTTTTCTTGAAGTGCCGTTTCGTTCAGGATGATTTGTGCAAGCTCAAAGGAGGAAAGAGTACAAATCCCAAATTCTATCTATTAGAAGTGGGTGGGTGGGGTTAAAATGAATTGAAAATTATGGATATCTCCTTGAAAGACTTCACCTGTAATTAACAAGTTACTTGATCTAGCTTTTGGATTTACAGCTCAGTTACCTGCTACGGAATATTAACAGAAATACTGTTGAATAAGGATTCTAGTTCAAAGTAAATATATGTATAATCTACAATATTGAGTAGCTGGGAAACTGATACAAGTTTGGTATAAATCCTAGATCTTCAGTTCAGCTTCCAATAGGTTGGTTTACCCCAATTGTTCTTAAATTGAAATTGGCATATAAAATAAGATCTTTATCTTTCAATGGAAATTGGAACGATATTCATTCCACTGCTTGGACGTGTCTCCTAATTTCTCACCAGCTAGTGGAGTTCGTCCCTCTATTCATGCATTCTCTTCGCCTCTTGCATCAACTCATACAACTGCCCAATCTGTTCCGGCAGCATCTTGTCAAGTTCCAGTTTACTCAACTTGCCAGCAGCCCAAGACCCTCCACTCAAACTCCTCAAGTAATCCTGCCACTCCGTCAAAAACCCAACAATATGCAAAGGATTATCGATCTTCTGATGTGCCTTGAATTCAGCCTTCACGTATTGGTCTCCCAACAGCCTGAGTTCGGCAGGAAGACTTTTGATGTGCGCTCTGAGAATCGCTCTGTAAAGCTGAATTGGAGGTAAGAGCGCCTCTGTGTTGCGCTCGGGACGCCGCGCCCTTACTAGTCTCACCAAAGTGGGTCTCATTGCTGGTGTGGATCTCAATATTTGAAACTTTCTATGGTGGTTCGTATGCAGGTTGATTGTCAAGCTTAGTATTAAATTTGCGCACGTGAAATACGAAATGTAACGTAAGTATTCGTAGTACGCATTTAAAATTTTAGTACATACGACATTTGCACCCATCTAGGCGACACTTAAGTTTAAACTTCATTAATTTATCTGAGTATGCTTTCTCTTTAATATTTTTTAAAACTGAACACGGATTATACTTTTTGATATATTTTGAGAAAAGGTTCCAAAACTATGGGAATCTAATTCCATGAATGAGTGTGAAAAGGAAAACAACTCTGGATGGCTGTTGAAAATTTGTACATCTATTTATCATAGTAGCTTAATCATGTGTTTTCAATAAAAGTAACGCACTCACTCTAATTCCATTAGGTTGCATCGGGTTGAGAGAGTTGAGTACTCGACAGCTGTAAGGCTGACATTCATTAATAACTCATTCACCCTAGATCAAATCAGAACAAATATTTGATGGGTGTCAATGCTTAACTCACAATAGTCTAATCGGAGAACAAATCTGATAATTGAAAGGTTGATGAATAGAGATGGCCGGCTTCACAATTGTTATCGTGGAACATTCAATATCCCTCCACAACCCTTCACTGATGTGTGTTTAACCCGGGTTCATCTTGCGTTTCTCTATATTTCACAGCCACTTAGCGACCTCACACTAGTACTTCTCTTCTCGTACACAACTCAAACACATTGTTCCTTTCGCTTCACAACTCCTCACTTCTAAGCATGGACCAAGGCTCAAACATCGTCTCAGAACGGCAAGAAATTTGAAGTACTCTGCACATTTTCTCCACTAATTCCCCATTTGTCAATTTAAACAACAATTCTGATAATTCTTATTCGAGAGTTTCCTAAGAAGAATAAGAAGTTTCTGACTCCAGAATTGACAACTTCAACGCGGTACCATCAGATTGTTGACAAGGCAGTTCATGAAGATCCGCTTTGACATCTTCCTAAAAAGTATACCCCACTGTTCTCGAGGAAACGCACAAAGCTGCAATTACCTTTTTCTCTTAGACAAAAACCGTTTAAGCTCTAGTATCTTATCCATGGTCCTCCAAGGTAGTAAAATCACAGTGCGATACCTTCTACGAGGCACGATGGACGTGCCTCATACATCAAACGTCTCTCAACGCTTGTTTCCCAGAGGCTCGTACTCTAATTCGGTGTCCGCTCATTCTCTCGGCCTGCCGTAAAAATTCCTCTATTCTGCAAAAAGATTTTGACTCCCTAAAAGGGAAGATTGCTGCAAATTCTTAGAAATGTCCGCCATTATTTAAAATGGGCTGGGCCCCCAGTGTAATAGATCGAAACAAACACTGTTGATAATGAAATTCTCTTCGTTAGTGACGATTGCTGTGCTTTCAACCGGTGCGGTGGCACAGGACGACAGGGTGGCCGCTCTCATGGGTGTTTTGTCCAAGAGAGACAACTCTGAATTACTCGCCACTATCTTGGGAGATATGAATGCCACTGCAGTGGTTCAAGAATGGTCTACAGGCAACTTCGACCTCAACCTGTTTTTACTGGGTGTTGAGCTGACCCCAGCATACTCGAAGATTACCGAGTACATCTACAATAACGAAGACTTGATTCCACTCGTTTTACAATACGCCAAACAGTTTGGTTTGGTTAACAAAAAAAGAGACTTCAGCCTGTTAATTCTGTCGATCGGTGTTACCACTGTTGCTAAATCATTTGTTAACAATGCTATCGACAAGTCCACTTTGAGTGACGAAGACAAGGCCAGCTTGAAGCTGTCAGTCAAAGGATTCGACGTCAACCAAACGTGGCAGGCTGTTAAAGCCAAAATCGACTCTTTGGCGGCTGCTAACCCTGAGGCTGCAAAAACTATCGGTGATAAAATCAAGAGATCCGCAAACCAGGTGAAGAGATCTTGGAACGATGTCGAAGAAGGTAGATATGTATACAAGAGGGCTGTACCGCTTGTTTCTGTATCTGCCGAGGCTGGTGTATCTGCATTTGGAAACAGTGGTGAAGCATTTGCAACTACGGCAAGCACACAAGCTGCCGTGTCTTCGCTTCCAACCGGAGGTTTAGGTGGTGTTGTTGACGGCTTGTTTGGCGGGGCTGGCTCCAGCGTTGCTGTAGCCCCAACCTCACTGGCTGTTTTAGTTGCACCTATTTCTTCTGCTGCTCCTGTTGCTACTACTGGGGGTGGGCTTGGTGGCTTGTTTGGTGACTTATTTGGAGCACCAAGTAGTGCCATCACTACAGCCACAACTGCTGCTCCCTCCAGTACTGGATCTAATGGTGGTGGTCTTGGTGGCTTGTTTGGTGACTTATTTGGAGCACCAAGCAATGCCACAACTACAGCCACAACTGCTGCTCCCACCAGTACTGGTGGTGGTCTTGAAGGTTTGTTTGACGATTTGTTTGGCACTCCTTCTAATGCAACTGCCACTACCTCATCGGCCAGCCCCACCTCGACCTCAGAATTTTCTCTCAGCGACTTGCTCAGCGATTTCTTGGGCCCTCCATCCAACACCACTACGACCACCTCAACTTCGTCTGACTTCTCGTTGAGTGACTTGTTAGACAGCATTTTCGGTCCTCCTTCGAATACCACCTCCACAACCACCTCAACTAGTAGCTCTGGTTCCTTGCTAACTGATCTCTTTGATGCGTTCTTTGGCAACTCAACTTCCACTTCATCAGGTTACTCCTCGAGTGGTAGCAGCTTCAGTTTCTCCAGCTTGATTTCTGAATTGTTTAACTGGTTGTTTGGTTCGTCCTCAGGAGGTTCTTTCCTCGACTCTCTTCTTTCTTTGGCAGGTGAAATCCTCAGTTCATTGTTCAGTGAATTTGGAAGTAGCTCGAGCTCAAGCTCTGGTTCTTTCTCTTTCATTGGCCTTATTGAAGAAATCCTCAATGCTTTGTTCCCATCTACAGGCAGCCCTGGCGACTTTTCATGGTCTGGATTATTTAACTCCATCATCAACTGGCTCTTCCCATCGAATGGAAGTGCTAGTGGTGCTACCTGGGGTAGTTTGTTGAGTGAGATTGTAAATTCGTTGTTCGGAGGATCTTCAAGTTCAGGCTCTAGTTCTGGATCGGGTGTTTCTTATGGATCTGGATCTGGTGCTTCATCTCCAGTCGCTACTGGAGTGTTTGGATCTTCAGGCTTGAAGTGCTGCTGTCCACCATCCTTGAAGAAAAAGAGATCAGAGAAGAGATCTTTGAGAAGAAGAGTTAAGAGATCACTTGCCAATACGTTGCAAAAGAAGCAGGAAATGATTGCGGGAGCGCAGTACATCGACTTTATTTCTCAGTAGAAGATGTTTAAAATGTATACCAGAATTTAGTTCTTTGTTTAATTAATGAAATCATGAATTAATTAGAAGAAGCCATTTAGAACAGAAGAGTAAAGCACTTACCAGCTCCCTTAGCTTGATGAGAATTCACGAGTTGCCAAGACCATATTTCCATCGTAATACTCTGTTTACTCAGTGCTCGCTTGCTCCAGGCCTGGGTCCTTTTGGAACGTGAGATTATGAAACAAGTTTTTTACATGTGACGGGGAATGTTCAATTGCTCCAACCACTCAGTTCAATCATTCTAAGAGTTCAAGTAACTTGTAGTGGTTACTAAACATCGCTCACCTCGCACGTTTTCCAGGTTATATACTTGCTTCTTCGTTGTTACCACTCTGGAATACTCCACTCTTGAATTCCTCAATTATAAATAGAATTCCCTCTTCTAGTATACTAAGCAGAAAAACGAACAGGGACTGATTTTCTAACCGATACAGACACTAAACTATTTAGTCTCCGAGAACATGCCCGCTAATCTCCAGCTTCACCGATCTCCATCCAACAATCACAAGCTCCAATCTTGAGGCGTCAACCTCGAGATTAAAGTATTAACTTGAAAAAATATTGATTGACATGCTCATTGCAATCGAGAACATGTGAGTACAGGTGGGTGCATTGAGGCATTCCTAACTGCTTTGACTCTTCGGAACCGTTGTTAGTTTCAGACAACAACCTCAATAAGAGACATATTCCTCGAACAAAGGTTCCAGTGGAGCAAAATTCATTGTGAAGTGTGCCAAAATACTGGAAGCGCAAGAAATTTCAGAATTATGAAGTGGTTAGTTCAAACATTACAACGAAAGTAGATTCAAATGTACCAAAAGTGAGTTGTCCGAGACCCATAAGTACCAAAAGCACAGCAAGAACAACAAAGAGTACCTAGACAAAAATAATGCACCTAAAGTAACAAAAGCTCAGCAGCTCTCCAAACCATTCTAAATCCAAAAGAATGGTTGCAAATTTAGTGGGGATGTTTACCATCCTAATTAGGAAGGCGAAAACTAAAATGTAAGCGAACAGAAGTGAGAGAACTTTTGCCGTGCCATTTAAGTGATTTCAATCATTTCTTCAAGCTCACCTCACTTGTTGTTCGATCTATCAGCTAACAAACTGCTAGCTGAAATCTTAAGATATTAACCGGCGTCGGCTCATGAAATCAACTCCTCTTGGTGGAGCTAGGTATTTCCCAAAACAGGAAACTTTCTATACCGCTTTTTGGAAATTTTACCTGCAGGAGTTTCCTATTCGATTTAATATGTCCTTCCAAATTAGGAAGTAGCTGCAAAATTCAAAATTGCCCGTTTGCAACAAGGCCTTGACATATAAAGCGAATATCCTGCTGCATTGGCCGGTTTACAGGCGATTTTCTTTTCTCACCATCTGTTCTCTCGTTTAACCAACTATCATTAAGCTTCTGAAGCATAAGAAGGTAGAATAGGACCATGAGAATAACAAATGCTTTTAATACAGTGTTGATCACAAGCGCTGTGGTCAGCGCTCTTGCGGAGGACTTAGAGAAGAGAAGCTTTTTAGATTCATTGGATAGTTTATTGGGAACGGGTAGTTCCAACCTGGCTGCACAAGCTGCACCTGTTGCGAATGCAGCTGTTGCTTCTCCTAGTCCAAGTGCAGCAGCTGGGACGGGAACTGGAACTGGAACTGGAACTGGAACTGGAACTGGAACTGGCACTGGCACTGGCACTGGCACTGGCACAGGCACAGGTACCGGCACTGGCACCGGCACAGGTACCGGCACTGGCACAGGTACTGGCACTGGCACTGGCACAGGCACCGGCACAGGTACCGGCACTGGCACCGGCACAGGTACCGGCACTGGCACCGGCACAGGTACCGGCACTGGCACTGGTACTGGAACTGGCACTGGTACCGGCACTGGTACTGGAACTGGCACTGGTACCGGCACTGGTACTGGAACTGGTGGCTCTGAACCAAACTCAAACTCCAGCTCTAGCTCCAGCTTACCTTCAAGCTCTAGCTCATCTAGCTCCAGCTCCAGCTCCAGCTCATCATCAAGCTCCAGCTCTTCTTCAAGCTTAACTACCAGCTCAAGCTTAATTTCCAGCTCATCCAAACCAAGCAGCTCAAGCGCAGTCCCATCCTCAACAGATGACGACGACGAAGATTGTGAAGATGAAACAGATGAACCCTCGGCAACTGCAATTCCAACCCCACCAATTGTAATTCCAACCTTACCAACTACAAAGAATACCCCGACAATTGAACCCACCATCCCTATTGCCATCGCTTCAACTCCATCTTCAGTTCCAAGCACATCCTCCAAGCCAGTCAGCTCTGGTTCTTCGGTGCCAACTTCTAAACCAGTCGTTACCGACACTGGCACCGTGATTTCTTCGGCTCCATCTGCTTCAGCACCTTCGTCCACTGACGAAGATGACGAGGACTGTGAGACCGATGAGCCTATTGTCCCAACTGGCCCAACTGCTACCTTTGTGCCTACCACCGCTAAACCAAGCGGTACCCTTCCATCTGGCATTATTCCAACTGGTGGCTCTACCCTTCCATCTGGTGTCATTCCAACTGGTGGCTCTACCCTCCCATCTGGTGTCATTCCAACTGGGTCTACATCGTCCACCGATGAAGATGACGAAGATTGCGAAACCGACGTTCCAACTGTCGTTCCAATTGTCTCTACAGGTACCGTCACCCCAGTTGGTCCTGGTTCCAACACAATTGTTCCTATCACAACTGACTCAAGCTTAGTCGGTAACTTTACCCTTCCATCTGGAATCATTTCCACTAAACCCATCACAAGTACGACCATTCCAACTACTACCGATGATGACGAAGAAGACTGTGAAACTGACACGCCTACTGGTCCTGTCAACCCCACTGGACCGGTGAACCCTACTGGTCCAACCGGCACCACAGTCACGGCCCCAACCACTGCTCCTACTAAGCCAACTGGTGGTGCTACCGTCACTACTACAAAGAGCCCTGGTTCTCAAACCACTGCTCCACCACCTGGTGGTAATGACGATGATGAAGAAGATTGTACTACCCCAGCTCCAGTCTACACTTATACCACCACCAACATTAACCACACCACTGTTGTTGTTACTAAGACTGGTGGTTGGAGTCCTGGTTCTGATTCTGGTTCTGGTTCTGGCTCTAATTCTGGTTCTTCTGGATGGAGTCCTGGTTCTGGTTCTGGTTCTGGTTCTGGTTCAGGTAGCTCTGGATCTGGATCTGGTGACGCTGAGGACGACGAAGACTGTACTCCAGTTCCTGGTACTAGTGGTTCAGGATCTGGCACCGGCTCTTCTGGCTCTGGATGGGGCTCTGGTTCTGCTCCAGCTGCCGGGTCCGGTTCTTCAGGTTCTAGCTCTGGATGGGGTTCTGGTTCTGCTCCAGCTGCTGGTTCTGGATCTTCTGGATCTAGCGCATGGGGATCTGGATCTGGTTCCGGTTCTTCTGGTGCTGGTGAACAGTGTGATGCTTCTTGTGTGTGCCCAGACACTGGTGACGACGAAGATGAATGTGACGATGACGAAGACGACACCCCTAGCACTGGTTCTTCCGGTGGGGGTTCTCCTGGCTCTACTGGCTCTACTGGTTCCGGTTGGGGTAACTCTGGCTCTAGTACTGGTTCTAGTGGTTCTAGCTCTGGCTCTGGTTCCTCTGGCTCTGGTTCAAGCACCCCTGCTGATGACGAAGAAGACTGCGAAACCACCTCTATTGGTTCTGTTCCAGTTGCTACTACACCGGCCACTACCTCAAGTTCTGGCAGCTTTTTCGGCAACCTCTTTGACAGCTGGTTTGGTGGTGGCAGCAGCTCCTCCACACCAACCGCAACTGCTGCTCCAACTGCCACCACTACTGCCGCCGCTTCATCTAGCTCTGGCTCTGGCTCGTTCCTCGATGACTTGTGGGGAGACATCTTTGGTTCTGGTAGCACTACAACCAGCGTTGCTGCTTCTGCCACTTCTGGCAACAGCTTGTTTACAGGCACCACTGTGCTGACCAAGTACAGCAGCTCGTACGCACCACCACTTTCGTCTGACGTCCCTACCAACGGCACGTTCAAGGGCTTCAAGGGGGTCGCAAATGCAGACCAGATTCTTAGCACATCTGCCGGCGCCAGCGCCGCGCCTACCGTGGCGAGTGCGCCCAACGCGGGCCACAAGCCTGTGAACGCAGGAATTTCTGTTTTGCTTGCATCTGTCGCCGCTGTGATGTTGTTGTGATCGCACAGCACATCTTATAGTTGCAGGACAATTATACATAATCATCCATCAACCGCTAATGATTTATTGTGTCTAACCCTTCTCGACACCGTGCTATGGCATGTAATGACCTGAAAATTAAATGTTTATACCTTAATATGTGTAAAGAATATACTGTTACATTAAGATTAGTTTGAGAGTAAGTGGATTAGGTAAAGACGTTGTAAAGGGTGGTAGAATGGTTTGGGCTTGACTATCTTGATTTATTACTGATTTGGGAAAGGTTGTGAGAATGAAGTTTAATCCTCGAGCAGCTATTTGCTGAATACCGAAATAGTTCGACCGGCAGCCAAACGGGGAAGCAGTACCCAAAGCTGGAGATATTTCAATGAATATGGTAGTACTATTAAGATAGAATTTATATCTCAAGGACAAAGTGTTGGAGGAGAATGGTAAGTGATAGTGCGACTAAAATGTTTTGTTTCAGACTAATTAGCTTGACTAAACTGGGTTATGTGAACATTTATGTATGCAAATCCGCAGTCTTAGTGAACTCTAGAATGGTTGTTCAAATGTTGGCGGAACAGTGATTTTTCTGTTATTGTTGTGCTGGTTCATAAATCAATTGGTGGTTCATATATCATTTGGTGGTTCATAAATCATTTGGTGTTTCATAAATCATTTGGTGGTTCATAAATCATTTGGTGTTTCATAAATCAATTGGTGGTTCATAAATCCATTCTGATGGTGCCTAATATTTCCATTGTGGGGCTGGCTCATCTTAAAAGTGCCTGTTCATATGAAAAGATGGTTGTCTATTAATTTCCAAGTTATTCGTGTAGCCGTGGTGATATAGTGTCCCAAACCTAAAAATAGGATAATTGGTAAAATGAGGGTATTTGAGAATCAAAATCCCTCCTCAGACAATACTAAGTCCACTGAAGGATAAGACCATGTAAGATGGTTTTTTCTCGCTTAGCGTAAAATACTCCTCTTCACTTTATAGTTTGCAGCCATGTAAACGGTTGGACCAATACTGCATATAGCACTTCATGACCCTCTTTTAGAGATTAGTCACCATGTATTGTCATCAGTCCAACCACCACTAGGCAATCACACCATTGAACTGTAATGTCTTTCATACCTTCTGTGAAAGTAACCAACCACAAGCAACCATCCGAACATAATTTAAAATTACATTTCCAATAAGTCACTGATAAGTTATCTCTTAACTTTTGTGAACGGATCTACTCAACCTCTTGTGTCTCACCAACACAACCTCTAAGACCTCAGCAGATACAACTACTACACCAGCATCACCACTTAAAACAGCTCCACACTATGGTATACCCACGGGAAATTAACTATAGATGAGCAATTGTAACCTCCACACAATCTCTGGTTGAAGATTCCGAGGCAATCAAAACGTCATCCCACTTAACCAATGGGCTCAAAATACACAATATATATTAAAATGAAAAATCTGAATCATCGTTCACACTAAGCATGTCTGACCATGAGGACTCCACAACAATCGAGAATGATACAGAAAAGAAGGAACCAGTATTTTCTGTCTTTGAAAAAGGCGAACGGCTGATGCTCATGCTCCTCTTGTCCATGATCGGAGTTTGGTCGGCGATCTCAAGTCCTATATTCTTCCCAGCAATTCCTACCATCACACGAGCATTCAAAGTTTCCACGTCAGTGTCCAACTTGGCAGTTGTAGCGTATTTGATATTCCAAGGCATTGCACCAGCGTTCCTGAGTAGTTTGGCGGACTATTTTGGGATTCGGCCTGTTTTGCTATGCTCCGTATTATGCTACACTGCAGTATGTGTAGCTATTTCGCAGACCAACGTGTTCTGGCTCCTTGCAGTTCTTAGATGCTTACAATCCGCGCTGATTGCACCTGTTATTGCTATTGGTTCAGGGGTGCTGGGCCATGTTTGTACTCCACAGAACAGAGGCAGTTTTATTGGGACTGTTAGCGGAGTTTTGCTCATTGCTACCGGGTTTGGTTCCTTGGTTGGAGCAGCGTTGATTAGTGGGTTCAACACTTGGAGAGCCATATTCGTGTTTTTGGCTATTGGAGGAGGCATCACTTTCATAGTTGGGTTTATTGCTCTTCCCGAAACTTCGAGACAAATTGTTGGAAACGGTTCCGTGATGCCTCCAAGCATTATCAACAGACTGCTACTCTTGCTATTGCCACACTTCAACCGCAAAATAACAAACGATACATCAACCCTCAGTCCCAAGCACAAGTTTAATTTATTCAAGACATTCCAGATCTTGGTCAAGCCCGACGTGATTATCATGTTATTGCCGTCAGGGATTGCATATGCTGCCTGGACGGCAGTTCTAGCGGCTATGTCAACTCACTTGGAGCTGTCCCCGTACAAATACAGTGTAATGCATGTAGGTTTGATTTACTTGCCTCAGGGTATTTCGACCTTTATTTCCTCCTTCATCACTGGAAAAGCTCTCAATTACTACTATAAGTACAAAATGGACCAGCATACGGAGAGAAATGAAAACCTCAAAGCTTCAGGAGAGCCAGCTATACCGTTCAATGCCGTTAGGGCTCGTTTAGATCTATGCCTTTTTACATTTGCGTTTATAGTAGTAGGCTTATTGACCTTTGCTTGGTGCATGCACTTTAACGAAGATGCTATTCTGATCATTATAAGTTCAACTATTCTTTCGTTTTCAGTGACTCTGTTCATTTCATGTGTCACAACCTTAATTGTCGATATGTTTCCCGACAACGGCCACTCGCTGACAAGTGCGCTTAATTTTGTGCGCTGTTTGTTGGCGGCTCTTATAGTTGGAGTTCTAGATTCAATGGAGAATAAAATGACGGTTGGCGGGACTTATTCGTTTCTTGCCGGTTTGTGCTTGGTTTCTGGGTGCATAATGTTTATTAAATTTTATAAAATTTGATTTGATTATTCGAGAGTGAGGATATATGAGGATTAACTTCCTTACTGAGGACCTATTATATCAGATACATGTTAGTAACTTCTAAATTGCAATTCTCTTTAATCTTATTTGTATGTGCTTTGTGGACGTAGCTTTTGATTTCCTTTATTGGCTGCAAATTTGACTTAGAACAGTATTGTTAGATCAAAGGGCATAAAACACTCAACTGGCTGATTTCATTTTCCGACCACCCTTGGCAACTACTACTACATAAATTACACAAATCCCACACTCAATCTACCTGTAGCTGACATCCTTTTAAATACTGACATTCAAAATTAAAAGCAGGACCCACAAATACAGTTATTGCTTAAACCTGGTAGCGCTCTTCCATCAAATCAAATCAAAAAATCAATAGGGAGGCAAATCACTAAACAATCATATCATGGCTCAAGTATCTGAGTACCAGCCCCTAATCATCATATTTGTCCTTATGGTGATACTCCTTCAGTCAACACTGAAAGAGGAACCATACCGACTCATAGAACGAGTGTCTTTGGACTTGTTCAAGGAACAGTTAAAGAACAGCCGCCAGCAACTTTTCAATCAAAAATACTTTGAGGGATATGGCAACATAACAGGGTACCAGTTGTCATATGCCGATTATTCTGCTGGTAAGAATGCGAGCGACTGGCCAATTCATAAATTCTCAGAGAGCCATCCGTGGCTGGAGACAGAAGAGTACTCTATTCTCCCTAACGCTGTAAGCAGCAGGGTACTGAAATTCTGGGCTCCAGTGGACCATTCAACCGGTGTGGAGCCGGAGACAGCGTATTTGCTTAATATTTCAGGCAGAGCTTACGGCGAGTTTCAAAAGGAAGAAACCAAGAAGGTGAACATGGTAATGCCAGAGTATTTACAAGAGTACGTCGAGAGCTATACTCGAGAAAAATGGGAGGAGGAGAAGCAGAGATACGAAGACGACCCCATTAATAACGACCCACCTGAAAAGGAGCCTCCTGCGGCAGACGGAGTGGATAAGATTGGTAACTTTACGAAGGCAACCGGTCAGATTCAGCTCAAAATTACGCACGCTGATGACTACGAGAAAACTTCCCGTGTTGAGAATGCCAAAACTGTTAGTGTACGTGTGAATTTGAAAGACGTGGACGAAATCGAAGACCACGAGTTTGAAACCCGTGGCGTTTACTTCGAAGACACAGGTTCGCTTGTGAGTGTGACCAAGTCAGCTAAATTCTTAGGGTTTTACGGAGTACCTCACCTCACAATGAATAAACTGGATTTCTTCGATAAGTCCAAGCAGTTAATGAGTCAGATGATGAATGGTACAGATATCGATTCAGAAATCAACTTGAGCGATTTGAACGCTTATGTCATAAACGCCAGACAGCGGTGTGAAATTGTAACATATATCCAGTTTGAGAAAACGAGATACACGAAAGAGCAGCTTATTATGATTGATGAGGAATTACATCATCCTACTGGAAGACCACTTCCTAGTTATGAAGACTTACCCAAATTGCAGATAAAGGACTATTTGATATACTCGCCTGACTGCGGTAAAGTGTTTGCGAGCTCAAGATCTGGAGTCGAGTTTGAAGGGTTGAGAGATGATGTCCTTAACATAACTGTTAAACAGGTTCTAGTAGGGATTCTAGCGTTGGGGTTGGCACAAATGTGGCTATTGATGCGCCAGATGCGTTCAGTAAGGTCGCCCGGCGACTTGTCGATTGTCTCGTCGAAAACAATTGGCCTCATTGCGTTGCAGGACTCGACGTTGGCACTTTCCATGATTATTATTTCCAACAGAGTGAATGAGTTCTTGATTTCATCAGTGGTGGGCGAATTATATTTGCTATTTGCAAGTATTCTGTTGGTTCTCATGGTGATGAGTGCTATCTTTGAAGTGATGTTCATCATGCAGATAGTTAACGCCCAGCAGAATGAAGTGGGTAGTACTTGGTGGGAAATATTAAGAGGTGGCATTGGTCAAACTCCAGTACTTGGAAGTGGCGAAAACCCACCCAACGAAACAGCAACCACAACAACCTCTCCTTCAATCGATGACTACTCGTGGTCGTACGCACTTTTGGGAACAGGTTTTGCTTTGAGTTTTGTGTCGACCTTTTTCATATTTGCTGCCTTTTCATGGCGTCGTCTGTACAGACACGTGTTTGAGTACTTGGGCCTCTTGGCTGCAAACACCTTGTGGTTGCCGCAATTTTTGAGAAATACGTTGAAAAACAGAAGGTCTGTTTTGGGTTGGGAATACGTATTAGGCACTTCTTTCATCAGATTGTCGCCCATCATCTACTTTTGCACTAACAAACGGAACCCGTTGAGGCACAGGTTTGATCCAATACTAGCCCTTGTGGTGACAGCATGGTTTGGATTTCAAATAGGGTTGCTTTATTTGCAAGGCAGACTTGGACCTCGTTTCTGGTTAAACGAGAAATGGTTGCCAAAGACCTATGACTATCAAAGTGTCCTCACAATTGGAGACTTGGAAGCTGGAAGCGGATTCGGTAGCGACTTATTGGCCAGCATCAACCAGGTGGAAGAGCAAGATGGAGTGGTCACATGTCAGTTGACTTGCTCCATTTGTATGGTAGACCTCGACTTGCCGATTGTAGTGGACACCACAAAGACCAACACTCGAAAAATTGACACTAAGGGATACATGGTTACTCCATGTCATCACATCTTCCATTCTGAGTGTTTGCTGAGCTGGATGAAGTACAAACTACAGTGCCCTGTGTGCCGTGAGAGCCTACCACTGGTTTAACATATAGACTAATAATAACAGAAAATGAATTTGCTGAGTAACAAGTAACTAAAAGAAGGGGCTAGAAAACCATGGAATTTACACAAGCTCGGTGATATCATACAACGTCCACCGTCAATACCTCTTTGAAAACTTTGAACACTATTGTGCCTTGTATCGGCCACCGGTTATAAAGCCAAACCTGTTATTGTGTTCCAGAAAACCTGATTTTTGACTGAATCTTTGCAACCAAAAGTTTCTTTTAGCAAGTTGTTTGGAAGAACAATTGTAAGATTGATTATTGGAAGGCTTACAGGAGATTTCATTCCAAATATCTATGTATAAAAAGTTGTTGATGCCCCGAAATCAATTTTTACAGAGCACCTAAATAAAAATGGCAGAAACTGTTCCTCCAACATTTAAAGGCTTTGGTGTCGAAAGTAGCGAAAAGTGGGATCAACCGAACTTGGTTGAATACGCAAGAAAGTCGATCAACCCCCACGATGTTGTCATCAAAAATACTGCGTGTGGTATTTGTGGTACCGACAATCATGTTCTTAAGAACTTATTAGGGCCCTTGAAAAGAAAGGATCTTGTTGCCGGTCACGAAATTGTTGGCAAAGTCATCGCTGTTGGTGAAGAGGTGACAAACGTTAAGGTGGGACAAACAGTCGCTTTAGGTTACTTTTCAGGCAGCTGCAGAGAGAAGTGTGTTGGATGTGCTAATGATCACGAGCAGTTATGTAGCAAGACTATAAGTACATTCAACGGCTATGACTACAGATCCGATTACGTTACTCAGGGTGGTCTTGCGTCGCATTCAATTGCTGACGAACAGTTTGTTGTTGCTATCCCAGATGAGTTGGACCCAGAGGTGGCAGCCCCATTAATCTGTGGTGGGTTGTCTGTTTTCTCTCCTCTTTTCAGGTATCTTGGAGCTGATGCCACTGGGAAGACGGTTGGTGTCATTGGTATCGGTGGATTGGGCCACTTGGCTATCCAGTTTGCTAAGGCTCTCGGTGCCGAAGTTGTTGCATTCTCGCGTACTTCCTCCAAGAAGGCTGAATCACTTGAGTTGGGTGCTCTGGAGTTTGTTGCGACTGGGGAAGACCCAGAGTGGCACCAAAAATACAAGGGTAGATTTGATCTTGTGTTGAACTGTGTTTCTGCGGGTAATACTGAGTACGAAAAGTACTTTGCATCCATGAACTTGTTCTCGCACTTTGTGAACATTGGCTTGCCACATTACAGTGATAACTACTCTTTCCATGCTGTTTCTTACTTCCTTAGTGGATGCAGTTTTGTGACTTCAGTCACTGGTTCAAGAACTGACACTGTCAAAATGTTTGAAGTGGCTGCTAAACATGGAGTCAAGCCTTGGGTTGAGAAGGTTCAGATTAGCGAAAAGAACATCAATGAGGTTTTGAATAGGGTCGAGAAGAGCGATGTGAGATACAGATTTGTTATGACAGGGTACGATAAGGCTTTTGATTAGAATCGAATGACGAATGAAAGAACAAAGGCAGAGGTTTGGTTGTTCGGGTTACAGGTATAAGGGTGTAAGAGGTACAGAACGATAGCAATTACATGTAAATAATAGATTCTTAGCTGTGAAAAGCGTAGGTTTTGAACATGCGAAAATGGGCGGAAGGAGCAGATTGAGGTCAACAATCTGACTTAAAAGTATGAATAATGATAAAATCAGTGAGTTGTAGAGTTATCGACAAACAGAATAGAAGTCGAAGTGGTTAACAATTGGACATATTCTTTGCATAATTAAATCTTCAAATATTTAGACTATGAGAATGAAAAATGTTGACGTGAATTTAGGCTGAGTGCATTGAAAATACGTCAGAATATTTTTGGATTTTTCTAAGATCGTATAAATAGATTTGAGTTTAGGTTGAGTGTGAAAAATTCGAACGTCCCTTCCTGAGTTAATGCCCATATGGGTTTCAGAAAAGAGTTAATATGCTGCTTATTTAAGAGATATCGTATTTTGCTTATACCGATTGGAGACTGAATTGATTGCTCATAGGTTTGCATGACTTTTTCGAAATCCAACATGCCATACGAAACCCAAGACACTATTGAGATAACTTTGGTTATTGGGAATGCAAGATCATTTTGAACAACATTTTCAAATATTGAAGTAAACTATCAATTAATCTTCGGCTCAACATTTTACATTGTTCTAACAATACCGTTAAAATTTAGTTGATTTCCTTTTGCAGCCAATTGTATTAACACAACGCATAACAACAAATGGCAAGGTTTGTTGTTCGTTTCATATGAAACACCAACTTTAAACCGAGATAATCTATTCTTATGTTGTATTTCATTGGACTCGAAACACAGTCCAAGTAAGACCGTGGCTCAAAATCCAAATTGGAAGACCTCGGAGGAGCCGTTGGGCAACAAGGGGAACGATTAAAACGTCGTATGTACTCGTACAATTCTCAAGCGAGACATATTTGGGAGAAATGATGATCATTTTGTTTTATGGGCTGATTAGAGATTATATTGCAAAAGAGCAAATTGCGAAAATTGATTCGGTTAATAAACTGTTGGGTGCTGCCTTTGGAATAGCAAGAAAATATAAAAGTAAGTATGGTTTGTTGAATTGTATTTAGAGGAAGGATTGAAGATGTGTCAGCTCAGCATTTCAGATTAAGAGAGAATTCTTGGACCAAGCGAATCCGGCATTAGGAGCATGTGAGTTCTAACAGCGTTTGAGTGACCATCTCACTAAAATTTTCTTTACCTTTCCATATCCGACAATCACATTTGAATCGAGGTTTTGTAGGTTAACTACCTTTCATCTTTTCATCAAATTCTCTTCTCGATCTCTACAGTCAAAACTCAAAAACTTGTCATAACTAGATCTCATCTCAACTAGCCCTCACCTTTACAACATAAACCACTAACCTAAACTTCACACTCAGCGAAGGCTCTCACAGTAAACGTAGCATCCACCTCACATGTTTCTTCACCTGCAGAATCTCCTACTATGTTAATCAAGCACTTCAATAACAAACAGATCAGTAGAATGCCGATCAATAGACTGATCTCACTAAAATCCCATTGAACAAAGAACAATAACCTAAAGTGAGAAACGGCATTGTACAGTTGAAAGCAGCATCAACAAGAAGCCAACTCACTCTCCAGGCCTTCCGACATCATCCTTGTCGTAACGCATCGCATTGTCCAAGTATGCGTCAACATGCGTCGCAAGCATCTGAATTCCCTTCACAAATAGCCAACACTAGCGACGAAATCGTCACAGAAATGCCAAATGCCCGTCACAAACTACCAAATCGTCACTGGAATCCTACAGAAATCCCACATTACCGACAAAAACGCAAATCACTCCTAGAAGCACAACACAACCTCCTATTTCACATCACTGATTTAACGGAACTTCCAGGAACCATAAAAAGTTAGTGAACTAGGGAATTCTTGTATGAGATAATTTTGAATCGACGTGACTACCATAGAAACGTGAAACAACCGGCAAACAGCCATTAAACGGCCAGCGATCAGCCGATACACAACTACCTAACAACACTGACCAAGCATCTCTCAGTTTCTTCTACATCTACCAACCATCTCATCTATCTGTAAAACAAATCATCCCACAAATTTCTTTTCCCCCAACACAAAAAGTCGTGTTCAAAACCCAAAAACATTCGGAAAGCACAGTTTTATGAGCTGATTTTTTCATTTATGGTCTTTTTTATCGTTTAGTTTTTTTACGCTAAGGGGCGTGCCATATATATATAATTAGTCAAGAGTTTCCAGGCAAATTGATATAGCGAGTGTGTAATGACTGATTTTGAGAACAATTACTTTGATTTCCAGACCACGGACAACTTTCTCGAGAGCATTTCGCAGATTGCTCAGCTGTCTCCAGGGTCCGTGAGCGGCGACGAGAAGTATGGGGGCTACATGCAGCCAGTACAGCAGGCTGGAGGGCCGCAGCAGCAGCAACAGTACCAACAGGTACCGTTGGTCAACCAGACAAATCCTATGACCCAGTCTAGTTCAGTCAACACCGACGTGGTCAATATGACAAACATGGAATGGAGCGATAGCTCAAATACCTTTATCAACACATATGGCAACAGCCAGTACAACAACAACAACCAGGCTTATAATCGGGTTGCGGTTCCCGATCAGCCGCTTATCCAACAGCAGTATGATAACTATAATGCGAATCTGATAAACAACTCCACGACAATGTCCACAACGTCGTATCTGAACAACCTGACGTCAAACGAATCGCCCAATGTGAGTTCGGCACACACCTCACCCGAACCCCCAATTTTGAAGAGAGAATTGAGCGCTGTGGATGATGTAGATGACGATGGCGAGGACAGCGCAGACAGCAGCCCGGTCAAACACGGCGGACTCAAGAAACCAGGAAAGGTTACCAAGCCAAAGAACAAGGATAAAACGTCCCACAACATGATTGAGAAAAAGTACAGAACAAACATCAACTCCAAGATTTTGACGTTGCGTGATGCGGTTCCTTCATTGCGTATAGCAACAGGCTCCAAGGACGTTTCACTTGCGGACCTCGAAGGGTTGACCCCAGCTTCAAAATTGAATAAGGCAAGTGTGTTGACCAAGGCTACAGAATACATAAAACACTTGGAAAGCAAGAATGAGATCTTGAAGCAGCAAAACATTCAGTTGCGTAAGTTAATTCAACAAGCAAATGTACAACCTATGCAACAACAACCACAAATACAAGGACAACCAATGCAGCAGATGCCACAACAATACCAGCAAAACTTTGGCTACTACCCTACCGAGCAAAGCTACAATGCGACGCCGATACAGCAGTCATACAGCAACACGAGCCAGTACACGCCGCCTGAAACGCGGCCGGTTCAGAACCAACAGGGTAGCAAGTACTTGGTGGGAGGTATGGCCACCATGATGGCCACATCGCTCTTTGCAGGCGGAGGCGGAGTCGGCACCAATGACTTTAAAGGCTTGAGCGCCTTGCCCATTGCTCCTTTCTTGCCAAGCATGTTCACAAACCCACCAGTGTTACTCGTACAGTTGTGGAACTTTGCAAAGTTGGTTTTCGTTCTTTGGGCTGCTGCTAGCTTGCTCATTCCACATTTTGATTTCGTGCAGAATGAGAAGACCTCGACTAAAGACCTGCTGAGTTTACTCAAGAGCTGGATCTTGGTTTCCTTTGGGTTCCAGATGCCTTTGCAGTTGGACTCGAAGAGAAAGGAGGCCATTTTGGCTAGATTGTTGGGAAAGGATAAGTCCAACGCAATGTGGAACAACTTGATTAACGACTACATTGTGCTTTCAATCAGTGAATCGAATTTTGAAAACTCTTTGCTCACGGTTATTGTCGGCAAGTTGCTCTTGGACAAGTATCCTGTTCTGCAACGCATAATTAGCCGCAATGTTGCTATCAAGGCTGCAATGGTGATGAACTTGGAATGCAAGGACGAACGCGACAGCCTGCTCTACATGATCAACCAAATGATAAGCAAGGTTGACGGATTATCTATGTTGAAGTCACAGGAATTGTTTGGCAGAATTGCAAACATGATCAATGGCGCCCCCATCAATTTCGGCCTCCCAGCAACAAGCAAAAACCACCTCAAATATATTGAAATCTTGATTGAGAATGAACAAAATGATTTTTACAAGGTGCTTGCTGACTGGAGACTCTTGGGAGTGTTGGATGAATTAAATGTCAAGTTTTTGGAGAACATCAACCAAGGGGCTGAGCAGACTGTCACTGAGCAGATTAGAAAGGATGTTGACATTATTGAACTGTATGTGCGCACAAGAAGCAAAGGTACTATCTATGAGTACTTTAGGCTCTTCAAAGCCGTTGTTGATGACGAGTACGCACCACACCTCATGAAGGAATTGAACTCTAGTATTTCGCAAAAGTTGAACAACTTTAAGTTCTTGATAGATGGACCTGAGCTCACAGATGATGAACAAATTAGAGAAGAGGACGACGAGTGGAGCGAGGAGTCTGAGCCTAACACAGTTGTTGCGTCCGAGCACAATGGCGGTTCGGGTAAGAAACTTATTCGCTCTCTCAATTTGGTGTCCGATGAACAGTTTGTCGTGTTAACCTCGAGCCTTGCAGTATACTACTTCCGCAAGGGACAGGTGAGTGAGACGGCGCAGATTATCTCGCGTTTGCAGTTGAAGGACACTCCGTTGAGCATGGTTGGCTTCAGCTCGGTGGTCAAGATGATTGACACTGTTATTCCTGGGATAGAGCAGTTCCAATGCAACGAGACTGTCGACGAGTTGGTTAGCTTGTGCCGTTCGTGGTTGGACCAGGTGAATTTTGTTAAGTTCCTGGTGAAGTCTGAAGTGAGCAAGATTCTCATAGAAAAGGGAATGATTGTGAATGGTATGGGGTCTGACGAGTAAAATATTTAACTGTTTAAGCAGTATGTGATGATGATATCTTGTGGTTTTTGTTAGAATTACTTTTTAGGATTTGTATTTTATGAGTTGTTGACGATGTTCTATTACTTCTGTATAGGAAAAGGTAAACGGTGAATTTTTCTAAGGTTTGTAAAGGGATATATTTCTGGCTTATTTATAAGGGATAGCTATTTATGGTTCATAAATGTATTATTAAATGTATTGTAGGAAAGTGGTTTTCAGAAGTGGCTTCAATTCACTCGTTACCTCCTCATTTGAAGTGACACAAGTGTCCCAGAATTGGCTTATTTGCCAAACCAAAGCACTAATATCAAACCATTCACCCATGGAGTCGAGCTAATCGTACGAACAACACTTGCGAAACGGGTCAAAATAATGACGACAATAAGTTCAATAACGCCTCAACTTCAAGGAAAGCAAACAGACACCTCACCCCAAGACCAAGCTGCACCCTGAAGACTTTCCCGTATCTTAAGAGTCACGGCTGCAAACCGCGTATTTCTCCGGACACAAAGTGACAAAAGATTGATATCAAGGATTGCTGGGATGAAGAGTCAAGATGGAGATTCTGTTTGGCTGAGGTGACGTTTCAATAGATATGATAAGAAAAGTGTTGTTCTCGTCATCAAATTTCAAGAATAATAGGATTGTTGCTATTGTTCTCGGAGTATTTTACGGAATGAAATACCCGAAGCAGATTGTACGTCAGTCTTTAGATTGACAATGTGTTCTAGGTAATTGTTTAATGGCAGAGAATGACCATTGTGAAAGAATTCACATTGCCCAAATAAAGAGTTCGTAGTTGGGGGTGGATGTAATTATGAAGGATTGTGACAGGATAATTGTGCGAATGGTGACGTTAATTGTTGGTTTTGGAGAGAATTGATAGTATGTGGTAAGTATATGGTATGGAGGTATTGTGTGTGTACGGTAGGAATGGAAAATGGTGGGTATATCAATGGTTGTATACTATGGTTTATTAATGGTGGTATGTTAATGGTGCGTTTATAAATGATGGGAATGTATTGGTGAAAATTGGTGAATAAAGACAAATATTGATAAATACCAATAAATTGAAGTTAAAACCTGTGAATATCGAGATATGTTATCAGCTCCAAATACCCCGTTTAGATTACTTTAGATAAATAACTTTAGACCACTTGAAATATTATGCCATGAAACGTTGATAGTATTACTAAGAATCTATTGTTACGACCCCAATAATATCCTGACTCATATTATCTGTCAAACCAATCCCCCACCTCATAAAATACTTTAGTTTCATATCAAGTCATACTACAATAAAAGTACGAGAGATTATGATAATCCTCGTGCCTTCATCTCCCCGTCTTAAGACTCATGTCTTCCATCACCCACTTTAAAGTACGCAAAACCTAATACCTTGTGTTTTCTTCCGGAAAGGCAAATCATAAACAGACTAAGACTTCCTCTCTGAGAAAGATCTTGCAGGAATCCACCGCGGAAATTTTCAGATAATTCAATTGAAAACCACCTCGTGAGCGTTGGATTTGCACATGCATCTCATCGGAAAGCCCCCGAGCACCGCAGTTCGGCGCTGCGTGCACGGTCTTTACGTGAAAGTGGACAACGTTACAAATGAACGTCATCGGTAGAGATTGTGACCCGCAGTGCACAGGCGTCCGCGGCCGGTAAGCCTCATCTCCAGCCGGTGTCCCCACCTCCCCTTCAACCCTTTGGAGCCTTCCGTATCTGTCTTGCCATGTGAATACTTGCTTGTGCCGATTTCTTTTTGGCCGATCAACGACCGGGTCACTAATGCAAGCTCTAATGTGTGTGGGGTCCACAAAGTGGGTGAAATTCTGCACTATGTAAGTGTAGATTTGGATTTTTATTTTGACTTTTACCGTGGTTTTGAGTGGGTTTTTAACGTGAATTTTCAAGTGAGTTTTCCACTCATTTTGTTTAGTGTTCGTTTTCCACCATGAATTTTAGTGTTTGATTTTTATGAATTTTAGTAATTATTTGATCTTTCAACAGTTTTAGTGATATTCAACACGAATTTTAGTGATATTCACCACGAATTCTTGGTGCTTATTTGTGGAGAATGTGATCAGATTCTGGTTATCAGTTCTTTGAGATCTGTGTACATTCTAGTATGTTTATATACAGTCGAGGTTTGATTGGTTGATTGTTTCTTGATTACATTGATGTGCGTTATCATGTGTTTATTGTATACGATCATGTGCTTATTGTATGCTTATGATGTGTATAGTATATACCCATGATGTGTGCATTGTATACTAAAGATCATTTATTGTAAATGTGTTGCATAATGTCATGCGCCCATGTTGTATTTGATTACACTCACTCTTCCATCATAGATTTCCGTTATCTGTACAAATCGGGTCAGCCAGTATTCTTAGTGCATTAAAATCATGCGTTTTTGTATGCTTTCCAATCTCAGTTATCTTTTAAATCTCTAGATTTGAGGAACCCTCAAGCATAATAACAGTGCTTTATCATCTTCTTCAGACTTGAATTTGCTCAGATCTGGGAGGTTGATAATATATCAGACTTGAAATGATCTGGACACTGCAGAAACTTTTGACTCTGATAAGTTTTGGGTGTTTGGATCACTAGACGGTGGTTCAGTGCAGTTGAAGTCAAACAATATCAGTCCAGTTGAAGTCAAAACACTTCAGTCTAGTAGAATTCAAACTCTATCAGTCCAATTGAAGTTGTTTCCTACCATTGACAGAAAAATACCCAATTGATAACTTTTTGAGAACCCTTTCAGGTAATAGATAGTAAGTACCTTTCAGATAGCATTATGAATATACTACCCTGAAAGCACTTCGAGAATAGTCCCCAAATTGAAAACTGTATCAGAACTCTGTTAACCCAGTTGATATCAATTTTTCAGTACACTAATTGAAATCTTTATCAGAACACTCTCAACTTGAAAATTCACTCTTAACTGAAAACACTCTTAGAACCTGGTCATCGAATGAAATGCCACTTCATGGCACTCAAACTAAAATCGGAATACGCTTCGTTATCGAAATGCCACTCCGTGGCACTCAACCTGAAATCATTATCAGTCCACTAGAAGGGCCACTTCGTGGCCAAAAGGGCCCACTTCGTGTCCAAGGAGTGCACTTCGCGCACTCCGCGCACTCCTTCCACTCGGAAAACACTCCGTAGCCCACATCCCGCCAATACTTACCACCCACTTTACGACCCTCAGTGCTCGTATACCAAACATTCGCTCACGTCAACGATCCTCGGCTCAAACCAACGGTGATATTTTCCAGCTAAATTCCACAGCCCGCACGGTCTTAAGCGTGCGCTGAACCAAACCACCAGCCCAGCGGCCCCCCCCGTCCTTTTCGGCTGGTGCTCCGCAACTACGCTGTCAATCGCAGCTCCGCATAACGTATATGCACAAACCACCACCTCGACCCTGTCTTGCCTACCAATAACGGCACCACAGCGCCTGCAATCCTCTTATGCTTTTTAAGAGATCGTCGGGCTTCTATTTATATCGCCCAAACCAGCCTCCAGTACTGCGGCATGGGCGCCGATGTAATTCTGAGATCACTTTGGAAAAAATACCTGAAACGCTGTGATGGCATCATGAAATTTGAGCATCGGGCTGGCGTTTTGAAACAGGAGGGTGTAATTGTCAAGATGGCGATGGATCGAGGGTCGGGGACATGCGGGACACAAGGATAGAGATCGGTGAGACAGGGCGATGGGAAGACGGGGAGGAGTCGGGGGGCACGGGGAGCACGGGGAGACGCAACGGGAGAAGACAACAAACTCCACACAACTGAAGATACACAGACTACACAGACTAGCAATACCAGACTGGGAAGCTGAGACTATGCACAGACCAGAATACACAGGATTGAATACACAGGATTAGAATAGGATTAGAATAGGATTATACAAGATCAGAATACATATTACAGACACTTGAAACCAAACCCCCTTACTTTCCATTACATTTTCCACTAATACAATATCTGTAGACACCACCAACCATCTTTTATCTCCATACTAGTGGCTAGTCAATTATAATCAACATTGCTGATACGATTGCTGTGCCCTTCGCAAGTCATCTAATCCGCCACAAAAAGCAACCTGCTCCCGAAAATAATATTATCTGGCCCAAGCTTTGTATCTTCGATGTTCGCTGGGACTGTTCTCTCGCATTCTGGTGGTTCGAATGACCCGTAGTGCACCTAAATTCCATACTAGATCCTGCCTACTAGGCGTGGTGCGTTGTGCTGCAGCATATATATAGAGGGTCTCGCAGTGAAAAATGGATCTTGAGACTAAGAAGACTATCTTATAAGAGTTTGAGGATAACCTTGGAGTGAGGTGAAGACTAAGGATTAGACTAAGATTTCAAGACTAAGACTCTGAGGTTCATAAGGATTACTGAGACTAAGGATTACACTGGAGTTTTCACGACTAAGGATTAGACTAAGGATTACACTGAGGTTTTCAAGACTAGACCAAGGATTCAGACTGAGGTTATATAAGTTTTCAAGACTAAGCTTCTAAGGTTCTAAGGTTTACGAAGTACTAAGGTCACTAAGTACTAAGGTCTCAAAGGTACTAACCACTAAGGTCGTTCAAAAGTACTGTACTCACAGTGTTATACTCACAGTACTACACTCACAGTACTATACTCACAGTGTTATACTCACAGTACTACACTCACAGTACTATACTCACAGTACTATACTCACAATACTATACTCACAGTACTAAACAACAAGTACTAAACCACAAGTACTAAACCACAAGTCCTAAGCTCACAAGCTCACCAACTCACCAACTCACCAACACACTCATCACTATACTCCACCCATCTTAATGAAAAATGTCTGACTCAGAAGATTCTATCGACCCAAATGACTACTCACTAAACGATTATTATCGCCTAGTGAACCCTCTCTGGAGATTTGACCCCTCCCACGAAAGACACCTCAGCACACACAAGTTGCTCCGCACGTTGCTCGACTTCTCGCTCACGCACCTGCTCTCGTTGAAGAACGTGCAGAAGCGGGAGTTGGGGTTGGGGCACTTGGAGGCGCACGCGGTGGCCGGCGCCAGCGCGCTCGTGGTGCGCGTGCCCGCGACAGACCCGCCCGCCGTCGCCTGCAGCGTCCGCCATCGCCACCCGGAGTTCTGCTCCCACACCGCGCTCGCCGCCTATCTTTTTCTGCGCTTCCACATTCCGGACGAGTACGACTCGCTAGAGTTTCTCGCCGCGCACGACGCCCGCCGCGCGCTCGAGCCCGTCAAAGTCCTCCGCGGGAGCAACAAATTGCAGCCCATTTCCTACTCCCAGCAGCACAAGACCCTGGTCAGTGCGCTCAGCCTCCTGGGGCTCAACTATAAGCATGTTAACTTGAGCAAGTTACTTGCAACTCATGATTATGATGATGTCACCGCGTTGGCGCTGTCCCCAGAAACTGTACTGCCCGACACCATGGCAAAAATCGCAGGTTTCCCATCCTTTTCAGCATACAATATACGGCGCAACCAGGTCGAACCGCCTCAGGAACTCCTCGAACAGGTCTTCCCATTCGCTAACGCACCAGAAACTCCCCTCCTAAAAGTCTTTAAGATGCTCAGACGGCTGTTGGTGCAGGATATGGTCATCATACGCAAAAGGTACCCTCAGAATGCTCTTCTGCAGCACGCCATCTTCAACTCGGACCTTTTCAGTGCATTTGCACTCGAAGCTGAGCGTCACGGGCTCGACGAGCCGTTCGAGCTCCCCGTAAAACTGCCTGCGTCGTCACACGCAATCACCCCCACCCTCATCGAAGCCATAAACAGGTTTATGCTGCGCCAACAAGCAATCTACACCCAACAACTGGAGGCACTCCAGCGCATCCAGCAGAACGAGTCCGGGTTGGCCGTGTTGGCGTCCATGGACCGCCAGCAGCTCCCACTCGTGCAGCAAAACGTCCACCAGACCGCAGAATTGTACGCGCACGCAAACAGGTTTGTCGCGGACGGCCTACGTGTGACTGCAGACTTGTTGGACGAGTTGACGGCGTTGGCTCGTCCGAAAACGGCCTCTCCAAACACGCCTGGTGCGCAGGTTCAGGCACTTCCGCTGATGGCGATGCAGTCGCAACATTTGCAATCGCAGCCCCTTCATTCCCACCACTCCCACCAATCTCACCATGCACAACCCCACCACCAACCACAACCCCACCACCAACTTCCTCCGCCACCCCTCCCCCCACTTCCCTCGCACGTCGCGCTCCCCATCCTCCCAATCCACCCGCTCCAGCAGCCGCTCCTCGTGCAGCCGTACCAGGCCCCGCCCCCTGCGGTCCTGCCGCTGACGGAAACAACGCCGCCCTTGAACCCGCAGCAGGCGAAGAGGCAGACGGTGCTCGCGCGCCGCCTCTCACGCCAGGCATCCACCCTCTACGAAATGTGGGACGACTTCAAGGACTTGGAGAGGGACTTGCGCGACCACGAAATCACCATCACAGAGTGGTTGAAGGTGCATGGTCTGTCCGAGAGGCAGTTTAGGCACACCAGACTCAAGATTATCAAGTTCTTGGAGGACGAGGCCTTGAGGCGGAACTGTGATGTGGAGATGGTCAAGGAAAAGTTGCATACCAAAATGCGCAATAGGTTACGTCCGTGGACTTTGGATGAGGTTCAGAGGATGTTAACCCTGGGTAAAAGAATAAAGTTGGATGATTAGGAGATAGAGGTGTAAAATTATGTATTATATTGTATTATTGTTTAATAGATTAATTGATTTGATTGGGACAAATGTAGTGATTATTCTTTGGCTTTATTATGATATTCTGGTAACTTTGGGTGCAAATGTAATCATTTACGCATTCTATGACATTCTAGTAAATTTTTGGGTGCAAATTGATTAATGATTTTCTGCGATTCAATGATATTTTGGATGCAAATGGTTCAGTAAATTTTGATACAATTGTGATTCACTAAATTTTGATTCAAAATATTTAATGAAACCTCACTCTTGGGTTGTCTGACTTCATAGTTTACTTGACATTAATCTTGTGGTGTGCGTAAAATGGGTAATCTCAGATTCTTTTCTAATTCATCTTTAGAATTTACGTGAGGATCGTTGTAGACAAGCAATTTGGGTAATCTCAGTGCTGTCTAATTCAAATTTAGAATCTACCACAATCTAGAGTAGAAGTAAATGGCAATCTCAGTTACGTTCTAATACAGCAATAGCATCTACCTTAGCATCTACCTAATCTGATGTAAAATGGGTAATCTCAGTTGTGTCATCACCTATAGATTCTACATAAAATGTGCGAAAAGAAAATGGGTAATCTCTGTTACTTGTTTAGCCAGCTTAAAATCCACCATGATAGTGTAAGTAAAATGTTGTCAGCTTCTGGTCTAACCAACTTAGAATCTATAATCTGGTGTAGATGAAGTAAAACGTCCAGAATCTACAATGATAATTTGGTGTACTTGAATAAAAGTGCTAACCCAAGTTCCAGTCTAATTCAGCTTTAACTACCAATATAATCTAGAGTAGATGCAGTAGAATGATAGTCTCAGTTCTAGTCTAATAAACTTTAGATTCTATAGTGAAATTCAGATGCAGAAGTAAATTGAATACCTAGGTCTAGAACGTTAAAATCTACCTCGTTAACCTGACGCAGACGCAAGTAAAACGATGATCTCGCACAGAGTCAAAGTAAAAATAACTTTTCAGCAAATGTCACGCTAAACAACCCTCAATTCTTGCTCATCTCATCAAGCAAAATTTTTTGGGTGCAAAACATTTTTTGCACCCAAAATTAACGGCAACTATTACCTCATCTTGAAATTCACTAATGAGCCGCTTGACTCCCCATCGGAAACGTCATCACAACGCTTATTTTGCATTAATATGGGGTCCACAGTCTTGACACTTCACTCGAATTTCATCTATTGTTCACATGCGGCGTCCTTATTCAAAGGTACGATAGCTAAACTCAGGCGTACAATCGTATCACGACGTGGGATGTGTTTTGCATTAGTATAATTGTAAAATCTTGGGAATTTCAATTACAATGTAGGATTCTATTTTTATTAGTTTTGAAAGCGAGTGTATCAGTCTGAATTCCATGTCTGATAGCGAGTTCATCATTTCAATAAAAAACATTGTAGTAAATTCAATTTTTAATGCTGAGGGCGAGTTATATTTTGATTTGCAGCTTTGTCTTGGCTTTCATTTTTATTTGGATGATCGCGAGTTCATCAAAGATTTCGTGAAGGTGTAACAGTTAGCAATAACTTCGTATTCTCATCTTGAGGAAATATCTTGAGACTCACCTATAGTAACTAATTGAAAAGTATCTGGTAGAGTATCCGTGCGTATACGGGCATTCAGATAATACTAGGGGTTATCAAGCTTAGAACTACCGAGTTCAAGCACTCAGACAATGGTACGATGGGATTCTGGCCAAAGGTCTGTAGAGAGATTTCAGAATCTTAGGATACAGCGAACTAAAAAGAACTCCAAGCAACGACATATACAGCCTTACGAATCCTACTATACAGTCCTAAAATACTTCATAACATGTGTCAAGAGCGGTTGACATTATACAAGAGGATCATACCAAGAGAGGTAAGGCAGTCCTGAATGGAAAAACCCTGACACTCAAAGGTCATTTATGAATACCCAACTTTTCAATTTCAGCCTTTTCTTGTATTCTATTTATCTTAATATTGATTTCGAATTCTCAAGATTTTCAATTACAGTCTTGCCTTGGATTCTATTTTTATTAAGATTGACTGCGAGTTTTCAAGACTTGTGTTTTGCATCTTGACTCAGTGAGAGTCCCAATAATTGAAATGTTAGTTACCTCAAACTAACTTCAAGCTGAATTCAACATCACAGGTCCTCAAATTTGTATCTCCTCAAACGTAAAAGGCTCAAACGCATATCCCTCACCCACAAAAAACTTCAGCATCGCCTCAACCCAATGCAAACGCAACGAGTGCAACATGGCCGAAGTACCCTCCATCAACACTAAAATACACACCGTCAAGATAAACCAAAGCCCGAATAGCACTACTGTCATTGCTACACCAGCAGGTCCTGTCCCACCAAAAGCGTTTTGGATCGTCATCAGCCACAAGACTGTGGACAACTGCGCGTGGGCCAACAGCAACGCCCATAAACGTAAGTACGACGCAGTGTGCGACACACAGTTGAGACAGAACTCGATGGTGTGGATCACCTGGTGGATAACCACGTCGCCAAGGTTGAACTCGTCGTGATCGCCATGTGCAGACACGTGCAACGGTTCGACGTCGTTGGGGAACCTGAAGTCACCTTCGAGCATGTCGATTTCGTCCTCTTCCGGAGGATCGTTGTTGAGCATTTCTTGCTCGTAGAGCACGGCAACCTCTTCCTCGTGGATCTGTAGCGAGTGTTGTCTCTGGGCATGCACGTCAGAGTATCCCAACAGTATTGCGCGCTCATTGGCACGCTTCAACACAAGAGGCTTGTAGATCAACAACCATGGAACACACACGAGTGCAATCAAAACTAGCACTATCTGCACAAACTTTTGGCCGGGGTAAAGCTGGTGTTCAATGTGGCCAGGAGACAAAAACATGTTGATCAACATGTTCAAAAGCCCTGGCGGCTGCTTGCCCGTGCCCAACCAGTCCACGCACCATTTGTACACGATTGTCAAGGTCAAGTATCCGAAAATACTCTGCATGAACAACATTCCAGGAATAAAGTTACCAATGATGTCGACCTGCGACTTGAAGTAGCGGTGGTTGACCAAACTAAAAAAGTAGGAGTAGTTCATGTGAATGAACCCCATCAAGATGGATAACTTCATCTTGAAGGAGTTGGTGAATAGCAAGTTGTTGTCAGCTCCGTGCCACCCCCAGTCAAGCCCAAACGGATACGTTTTGCCCTTTATTTTGGTTGCCGTCACTGCAATCGGCCCATCCTTGGCAAAGTCATACTTGTCAGGAAACTTGAACTCCCAACCTGACGAAAAAAGTGACATTGACTTGGAAAAGATATCGTTGTAGATGAGCCCAGTATACATCGAAAACAACCCCATGAGCAAGATGATGTACCTTCCGTTGAAGGCCATTTCAAATATCTCGTCCTTGTTGCGCATTGCCGTGAAACGCACCTCGTTGGCTATCAAATAACAACTGCACAAAAGAACTATGAACCCATGACCAACATCACCAAACATGATGGCAAACATGAACGGGAACGTGATAACGGTGGCCAAACCAGGATTCACTTCCTGGTAGGTGGCTATTCCATATGCGTCGATGATCAGTTGGAACGCGGCCGTGAACTTGTTGGTTCTGTGGTATGTTGGAGGCGTACGGTTGGTTGACAATTTGTTGACCACCGCAAAAAGGGTTTCGTCTGTTGCGCCCGAACTTTGTGTTCCATGATTGGGGTTCAACGGGTCTACTGCCAGCCATTCCTCATCACCAATCGCAAATTCCCTGTTCAAAGAAATGGTTTCGTCAGACCCGGCACTTCTCCCGGTACCTGCCACCACGTCTCGTAAACACGAACGCACTCTCTCGAAATCGGTTTCAGGAACCCAACCTTCGCCGACAAGACACCGACGCGTACTGTCCTCGTCAAATTTGTTCAAGGTTTGGTAAATAAGTTTCTCTTTTTCCACGGCATACAAGTAATTTGGATACACGTCCTGGAAAACAACAAGCTCCGTCATCAAGGTATCCTTTGTGCTTCCCACTACACTGTTCAAATCGTCAATTTTGTGATTGAGGTCTGTTAAAGTTGCATTTCGGGTTTGTTGGTCGCCACTTACATTTTCATAAAGAAGCCCATCCAACGACAGAATGATTTTCCGCACCCTCTGCCTCAAAAAGTCTCCGTGTATGTAGATAATGAAGATACTCTTGTCCACCAACTCGATTTCCTTGGTGTTTGCGTAGCGAGGGAGCTTTTCCTGGTCCAACGGGATGTCATGGAAGAACAAGTTACCACGCATGGTTCTCCACAAAATGGTGCGCAAAAGACCCACCTTGTCGCGCTCGATTGTTCCGGCGAGCGCATTGAACCCGGAGTCCTCGAGACTGCCTTCAAAAGGCCGATGTTCGGCATTGCCCAGCTCGAGGCGGTGGTTGTGGCTGTTCAAAAGTGCTACATCGTCTTCATCGTCCAGACTCACAATATCGAAGCTGTTCCGCACCTCGTTGCTCGTCAAGCTCAGATGGTGGAACTTTGTGAGGGCGTTGACCACGTACCTGTTTTCAAGCAACTTGTACTTGCGCACGTCCAAGCTATCGTACGACAGGTCCAAGTGCTCGATTCTCGCGTGGAACTCGCCCACCTCACGCCGGATCTCGTCCATCTCCGACGCTGTCAATATTGGTGCCCGTTGCTGCTGATACGTCAGCACAAGTTCGTTCTTGATCGATCCGTACTTTACCATCACCGAGTACAAATACCGCAATTGGCTCTCAACGTTATCAACCGTTCGCAACTCGTTCATGAATGTTCTCTGGAACGCCGTCAACTTGGAGTTCAAGTCTCGAAAGTGTACGTTTCCAAGCTCTCCAAGAGATCCAACAACGTCTCTGGCCAACTCAATAGTGACATAAAATTGTACCAATGTCATTGGTGCGGATCGAAAGATCGCTTCAGGATTCCCATCCTGATATTCTGGTAACTGTACCATTCTATATCTATCCTTATGCCTTGGTGGCTTGTCTTTATGACGTGTGAAAAAGATTTGGATGTGATCGGACCTTGCAGGTTGGGTTTCATCTTACAGGTTGGGCTAGTTTAATCTTTTTTTAATCTACAGTTTATACTTTATGACTCTACAGTTTACTCTTTTTTATGCTATATAGTCTGCAGTTTGCTCTTACTAATCTACAGTTTAGTTCAATTCAGCCAACTTTTAGTCTACAGTTAAACCTCATACTACTCTTAACAGTTAAATCACATACCAATGAAACTATCAAGAATACTAGTAGCAGGTCTTCTTGCTGGAGTATACGCAGATGGGGAGCAACTATACGACCAAGCAATGGCCCACTTGAAATCAATTAACCTACCAAAACCAATCCCAGTTTATGACCACTCAAATTCCTATGGCAAAATACGTATACCACAATTCGACTCAAAAATAGGCAGATATGAGTCAGAAACACTCACACCAAGTAAAACAGATAAGGAATTTGTGCCTTTGTTGGAAAAGGCTGCTGAGTTAAACAATTATGATGCGTTGCTCACTCTTGCCGACTGCTACATGTTTGGGAATCACTCGGTGACTCCCAACTACTACAAATCATTGGGTTATTACCACAGAGTGGTAAACATCAAGGCGAACGGCCATGCTTACTTTATGTTGGGGTACAGTTATGCTTCGGGTCTATTTGGCGTGGTGGCTATTGACCAGAAGCGTGCAAATTTGTACTTTCAGTTTGGCATGGAAAATGGAGACCTATCTTCGGTGATTGCGCTCGCATACAGACACAACAACGGGATAGGCGTGCCGCAAAACTGCCAGATGGCGTTGTACTACTACGCACGCGCAGCACAGATAGCAATGGCCTCATACTCGCAACTCTCCTTGGCGGAGCGCGAGGAAAACAACCTCATCTACAATATCCGTCTTCCCGACTTCAACGGTGGCATATTTGGTCCAAGAATGAGCGAAACAATGCTCTCCGTGGTGTCCAAGACTGAACTCTATGGCGAATGGGCAGAAACCTTTGACAAGTACAACCTGGAGTTCGACGACCACAAGTGTGTACGTCTATACTACACCGGTCTCCAGCAGTATGAGGGCGACTACTTTGTGGACAGGAACCACACAAAAGCAGCGGATTTCTTCATGGAATGCATACATTTGGGCGAAAAGGCGTACGCCTCCCGAGAATACACCGGTATCAATACCATCGATAGGATCTTTTTGAGCAAGTGCCATGCATTGATGGGGCACATGTATTTAATAGGCGTTGGAGTACTTCCCAGCCCTGAAATGGCACATAGTCATTTGAATCTCTCTATGCATATCGAACCTAACGGCATGGCTGCAAGAGACCTCGGATACATGTACGAGCACAGTCTACTCGAAGTTACTGCTCCAAAGAAAGAGTTCGATGCGTCTGGTGAATCGAATGTTCAGTATAAGGTTGCTAGTGAGTACTATGCAAAAGCAAACAAATATAAGTCCGGAGAAGGTAACTTGAATGGTGCCAAATTGCTTGTCAAAAGAGGTCTTGATAATACTCCCGATGAAAGGGACCTCATTTACACCTTGGTCTCAGAAGCTGTTTACCAGGGAAATGCAGAGGCTTCCTACCACTTGGCAAACTACTATGAAATGGGTTACCGTAAAAACAACGTGGGATATAAATGCTCTACGAATGTGGAATACTACAAGTACTTTGTCGAGAAGCTGGAAAACTTTCTGATGCCTCACTTAAAGTACGCATTCAATGAACTAGTCAATGGGAACTACCGTAACGCGTTGATCGGATACCTGATTGCAGCCGAGCAAGGGTTGGAAAGAGCTCAAGTTTCTACTGCATACCTCCTCTACCAGCTCCAGCCCTTGCTTAAGAGTAGCAAGACTATAACCTTTAGTGAGGGCAGAATGAAGACAGCTATTTCTTATTTGGAAAAGGCTGCGGCTTCGAGAAACATAGATGCGACCATCTTACTAGGAGATATCTACCTCGATGGAGTTCCAACAGCAAACGTACCAGTGGACCAGAACAAAGCATTTGCGTACTACAAGAAGGCTGCCGATGCACACTCGCTGCATGGGGCTTACAAGTTGGCTCACATGTATGAGTATGGCCTTGGGCCCGTCAACAAAACTGTAGATTATTACATGGCCAAACGATACTACGATTTGAGCAGAGAGTACAAAATTCTTGACCCTGAGAAAATAAGTGACATGAGTCTTACATTTCCCATTAGCTGGGCCTTGTTCAGGCTAAGATTAAAATATCTATTTACTGGGTCTTCCAGACGTGATGGCAAAAACACCAAGGCAAAGTGGTTTAGCGGTATTAAGAAAGCCGAGGAGTACTACCCTGAAGACAATTTGAAAGGTGGTGCAAGAGATAGGGCCGCGGAGAAGGCCAACGCTCACCACCAAGGTAAGGACTATCCTGTGGAGGAAGATTACTTTTTCGAAGATCTCTTCAGTGTTGGATTTGTGATTGTGGTTGTGGGATTCGCAGTTGTTCAAAGACTAAGACACGCAAGAAGAATCGGAAATGAGCAAAGGGCCAATCAGGAAAGGCCTCAAAACAATGAAGATGAGCACAACCAATAGACTTTTACATATGGTACCCGTTAATTTTCGTAATTCATTCACCAAACTTTATGTACCATTTATATTACTCACAACTTGTCGCAAAACGCTTGTGTTCTCAACAACTCGAGGTACTCTGTTCTCTTTCACCTGCAGTTGTGTTTGCTCAGGGAGCGTATCAAAGTGATATTGCTTGTCAGCTCCGGGAGGCATCGCATACATCCACCTGCGGTCCTCAAGTAGCTCGATAAACGTTTTGATTGTATCAGCACTGTGTAAGGTCTTTCGTGATCCTAACACAATCAACTTGCTCTTCGCTCTTGTAATAGCGACATTCACTCTGCGCCACTCACGCACTAAATCCCCAGCAATTCGGCCCAGATTAGAACGCACTAGCGAGACTATTATGCATTCTTTATCTCTCCCCTGGTAC
The DNA here is from genome assembly GCA_030556545.1 of Kodamaea sagamina. NCBI lineage: Eukaryota > Fungi > Ascomycota > Pichiomycetes > Serinales > Debaryomycetaceae > Kodamaea > Kodamaea sagamina. Next base: position 39,277 of record JAKTUG010000037.1, on the reverse strand, counting down.
TGATCCGCTGTTAAAATCTCCACTTTTGATCTTGCGTGAAGTGTTTTCGTCAAGACACGAAGCTGAGCTCTGTTGAATGAAATTACTCCAATTTGTGACTCTGTAACACCACAGATTAGCATACCTTCAACCAATTGGCGAACCAATTCTCCTTCCATGGGGTTGTCGATCTTGTCGCCGATTTTGCGCTCTGAAAACGGTTGTACCAAGTCATGATCCAAGAACACAACCTTGACTTGTGGATTCAAGACGTGGTGCAACCAACCATTCGAGTCTTCGGTGTGTTTATTCAAGCTTGATATGTTAGGCACGTTTAATGATTGTTCTGCCACTTCCTTGGAACCACACTTCAATTGCCCGTTGTAGATCAAAACATTGGAAAGCTGCATAATTTCAAAGCACATTCTATACTGGTATGATAACTCCACAAGGGCACCAGGAGAGTGATCTGCTAAAATTTTGAACAATGATTGGGACAAACCCTTTTTAATTTCAGGATCTGGATGGGTCACAAGTGGAGGTAACTGTAAGTGATCTCCAACTAAGATGAACTTGTCACTGAAAGCAATCGGACCCAAACTGATTGGCATCGAGACCTGCGAAGCTTCGTCGACAATACAAAAGTCAAACTTAGTTCTCAAATTGAAAGCAATATCGCTTACACCCAAGCAAGTGGATGCAACTACGGGCGGACTCAAGTAGGATTCGAGAAACTCTTGGTGTGTTCTGATAGACTCACCATCAACAACAAACTTCTGTATGTCCTTGTGGACTCTTGATTTGTACCCCACTCTCAAGATGTCTATTCCATAATCTTTCACTTTGAGTAAAATGTTATCCACCGCAGAGTGAGTGTACGAAGAAAGCAACACTGTTTTGTTGTTTGATACGAGAAACCTGATCAACTCTGCAATAACAGTTGTTTTTCCAGTGCCAGGCATTCCTAAAACCAACGAATAATCATTGGTACTAAGCACTTTATCGAAGACGGCAATTTGATCTGGATTAAAATGCCCATGCGCTAACTTATATGGAAGGGGTTTCGGTTGAAATGCAGGTTGCCTTTTGTCAACAATCAACTCTCTTCGTTTCGAGTCTCCTTCGGTAAGAAACAAATTGAGAATGTTGAACCTGGCAAGTCCCATCCCCATGGATATCTCATCTTTATCTATTCGGAAAAGCTTATGGGATCCAACTATGGTGCCGTTCCTTTGCAAAGCACTCTTGAAAACCTGGTTGTTCTTTGTACTGAAGTTGCTGTCACCCAAGTCACTGTCTATTAATCTTCTCTTAGTCCCAATGACAATCAATTTTGAACCAATCGACTTAACTACTCCTCTTGCAATCGCATAATGTCCTGCTTCATCGCTCACAATAACACGATCATATCGAGAAATATGTGTCAGTGGTAATATATCTTCATCCAGTCTTTCAAAAACGTACGTAAATTCAGTTTGCAAGTCTGTCTTATCGTTCGAGTTTTTTATAATAAGCAGACCAATTGCCAAACCATCGGTTTCTTCACGCTGCTTGGAAGTGAGAGTCCACAAATGCTTGAGTATTTTTTGAGATACGGCTTCTTCATGCACTAATAATCTATCCCAGTAATTGTAGAATTCCAGGTAATGAGGTTTGTTTGTCAATTGTCCAGTCAACTCGTTATACATTTCCTGGGGCAACCCGCTTTCCTCAGCAGTGCCATTTTCACACATCTTGTTGATTGCCATGCAGGGACTCTGGATTGCGCACATATCACAGGTTGTTCTCTTCAATAGCTCAGGCAACTCTCTCGTTGTCCCGCGAAAGAATTTAGAGAGTCTGTTACGCAAGTTGATCAATGATTTTAGGTCTGAAACGCTTATATCGCACTTCTTAGTTATCATCTCCTTCGTATAAACCAACAAGAAGGAGTGTACATCAATGTCGTATCTATCCTTGTACAAGAGAGCATATAGTGACGCCTGACCTTGGTGGCTGATATTTTCTCTACCTGTTTTCAATTCGAGTGGGAGTAAGAAGGTACCCGATTTTCCTTCTTCAGGCAGAACCATTGTAGCCTCAATAGTTGCATCTACCATCCCCTTAATGCCGTAACTCGGTGACCAGATATACTCTTCGATGTCCAAAACATTTTTGAGAGCAAACTGGACCGTTGAGTTATGTCCCAGCTGAATACCGTTTGTTCGCTGAGACAAGTTCTGCTTCTTGAAGAATCGCAGAAACCAGTGTTCAATCATCGGTATATGACTCTCTAGTATTTCTTGCCTAACATTGTCAATTTTGTCGCCAACACTAAACACGCTTAACATGTAGACGTTCAAGTTCTCTTCTAGAAGTTTTAAAAGATAGGGCCTCGACCACTCTTCAGATACCATACATTCTTGGAATATCGAATGAACAATTTCTCCAATAATTATTGGAATGGACAGAACTCCGGGGAAATTGAATCGCTGCTGTAAAACTGTTCTCCGAGGACATGTCAATTGCTGTGAAACAGTTGTAGCGCTGAGTAAGATATCTGGGTTCAAAATTAGAAGATTATGAGTATCGTCCACCAAGCGTGGGTTCTGGGGATCTGATATTACAATATGTAAAACATCACCAGGAGCGTATTCAAGTTCCGTGTACTCTCCTCGGACTACCAATTTAGTTGGCATGTTATCAGAATCGATAACATCCAAGATGAGCTGAAGTTTAGCCATGGTTGGGCCATAGTTTCTTTGTAAAACGTTTTTGATTTGGTACCTCTTCAAGTCAGGACGTGAGTATGCTAATTTAGTGTCAACAACTTCATTTTTCGTGAAACTGGGTTGCTTTGAGACTGAGTTATGCATTGTTTGTTGGAATGATTTAGCATGAATTTGGTCTCGTTCCAGCAAAGAGTTTAAAGATGGTGTGGTGGAGGGTTTCTCCGAATTTGACACTGAACTGACAGAGGGATTCACCAGTAATGACTTTAAAGCTGAAGTAGGAGGTTTTTCTGAATTTAAAGCGATAGCTTTCGGTACTAATTTTGGATCTTTTGATACCTCTCCAATGTAATCTTCATCATTGTCACTGAATGGATCTGTGTCGCCTGAATCACTGAAAGGATCGACAGAGAAGTCGCTGCCAAGGTCTGCAGTAGTAGTAGTTTTCTTGTCCCCTGTTTCATTTGACTCCTTGCTTGAACTATTGTTAGATTGTTCTTCCTTGGTTGAAAGGTACTTCACAGTGTTCTCGTTAGTTCCAGCTTCACAAAGTCCTTCTAATCCTTGTTTATTCATTTTAGGGTCAACCTTAATTGATTTTGATTCATTCTTAAATTCACATCCTTCAGTTTGGATCATATTTTCAGCAGAAGACAACATAAATTCACTTCTACCTATTGTCTCCGGTGCAGAAACATTCCCCAGAGTCTGAAATTTAAGCTTGCCAGTAGTCTCTAGTGGAGAAGTAGTCCTCAGTGTCAACTGTACTTGTGTCTGGAGAGCATGCAAAAGATCCTCATCATCGTCACTGAATGGATCTGAAGCATCAGAGGAACCAGTGGGTGCTTCATCAACCACTTCATTTTGAGTCAGTGTTTGAACATTTTCAGGCATGCTTTTTATCACTGGATCCAGAAAACTCATGTCTTCATTCAGTGCCTTCTCAATTCCCGTCTTCATTTCAAACTTGTCTATCCACGAGCTTAAATTTGTAGGAGGCTTCTGTGAGACTTTCTGGGACTGTTTATTTCGCGCCCTTAATAGATGATCGAGTCCAGTCGACTTTGCCCTGTTCAATGTCGGTGATTTTTCAAGCATACTTGACGGTGAAGAATCAGAAACCGTTCGTTTCAATTTTGGCGTTTCTAACTCACGGTCAAATGGGTTTTGGTTGCTTGGAGACAGTCTGGGATTGGATTGTCTTAGAGGTGAGCTGGGTAACCCATCTCGCCTCAACACTCTACGTGGGCTTGTACGCCAGCGTATTCCTTCATAGCTATCATCTGAGCTGTGGTGCTGATCAAAGGTAATTAAGTGATGATCTAGGTCAGTTTCCCGGTTAGCTTTCCTGACACCAACGGGTATTTGGAGGCTGCCTGAATTTGGTTCTTCGTCATTATCGAGTCTGGCAGTTGCCTGTAAAGGCGGTTTCGAAAATTGAGACGGGTCATTTGCAGCTTTAGAAGTTGCTTCTGATTTCGGTGCTGGTCCAGTCAAAGTGTTGACGGGACCAAAATGATATCGCACTTTGCTTGAGCGTTTGGTTGGCCGGATGGTTTCATCCGGGATCTGTGCGCGCTTTGACAGCATGGAATGGTAGGTGAGAATCTGGAGTAGTTCACGCGTCTCAGCTGTAAATCATGTTTGAGGATTATGTAATATTCCAAAGTTGACTTTTAATCTGCGTTTACGAAATGGATTTTCTTTTCCAAAAAGATTAACAATTTAACAGCCGCTTTATTCTCCATTCCATAGAGAATTTGGTGCGTTCTCATACAGTCTAAATTAGAGACCTCGAAAGTTTGCTCCAATACAAAATACAGAAAATACATTAGCATTTTTCACTTTATTTGATTTCTAACTATATTTCACACTTTCTCCTCATTTTGTTCTACTATTTTATTCTACATCATACTTCATATTCTCATCTTTGTTTCGTTATTTCATTCATTGATCCTCTCCTTCTTCTCTTTCCATCTCTCCTTCTTCCTCTCCTTCTTCTCCTTCCTCTCCTTCATCTCCATCCTCTCCTTCGTCCGCTCCTTCGTCATCTCCTTCCATCTCTCCTTCATCCTCTCCTTCATCCTCTTCATCCTCTTCATCCTCCGATTCATCTAAAGTCGCAAACTCTAACAACCCTAAGTCATAATACTGTCTCATGCTCTTCTCTTTGTACTTCGAACCGCCTATTTGAATAATACATGACTCTAATTCGCAAAGCGATTCGCATATATTGATAGTGCTGTTTTTTTCAATATTAGAATTCATTTTTGTCCACCAATTTGATTTTAGTACCAAACTGGATACCCTTGATGTCTTCCAACATGCAATTAAACAAGTTCAAGAAAAGTAAGTTCTGTGACATAAAAAGTGTCTGTGTACTGGAAAGTCCCTTCAAAAAATTATCTTCCAAGTTGTTTAATTTTGTTGAATCACCTCTGATCTCTTCAAACTGGGAATCTGTGATACTCAAGAACTTTAAACCCAATGGTAGCTTATCCCAGTCGAGAACCTTGAATTTTACTTCCACTAACACTATTCTTGTGAGTGCTTCACAACTTCTGAATTCGAATTCATCAAATCGGAAATATGCTAGTTTCTAATAACCAATTTCTCCAAATCAGGGTACTTGAATTCTATTGGCTTTATTTCATCAATATTAATATGAGCGAAATCGAATTCGAGGTCCTTAATCATTTGTGGATTCATGTCTTCGACTGATAAGAACAGCTCAAGCACGAAGGGTCCTTTGATTTTGAGATTGGGATTGAGCTCTACGTTTTTTGTCATAGTGAACCCGTTTCTGTTCTCAAGAACAAGACTCTCTGTAACATTTGGAAGTACGAAATTGTTCAAATCATATGGTGAAAACCATTCAACATAATATGTTTCAAATTGCTGAAGTGTTTTCCGTTAAATTCAGGTACAGACGACCAAAATAAACTAATGTAGTTTAAACAGCTTGGAACATGTTCAAAAAAATCCTGATTCAACTCCATCAGGTTATTCCGGCGCACACTATGGAATTTCAAATCAGATAACTCAAACAAGTTACTTTTTCGAAAACTTTTAAAATTATTCTGAGCAAAGTCGAGAGTCTTTAAATTAGAAGGCCACCTCACACCTTCAAAGCCTTCGATCCCAAGTCCATCAAGAACAATCTGTTTTAGACTTGGAGGAAAGCTTTCTTCTCTTCTTTGAATAGAAGGCCCCAACACAACAAGAGTCACCAATTGCGGGGGAAGACATATCTCTCCAAGTTTGAAGTCTGAGTCAGGATTAACGACTCCACTGAGAATAATACTTGGAGGTCGGCCAGGTGCGCACCTCACCAATAACAACTTCAAGCTGTTTGGGAATTCATAATCACTGATATTAGGACAAACAAATAACCCAAAACTTTTCAAACTATTCAATTTTTTCAAACCATGAAGATTAGTAAGCGTGTGTGATGCGATTTCAAACGTTATAATACTGTCAGGTAATTTGAACTGTTCGAAGTTTGTCAAAGAGAATGAGTATAATGTCAATATACTTAAACGCAGCAAGCTTGATAAATCTAAGCTTCCTGGCCATGACATATTGGGACCATCTAGTGACAAGCAGCGTAACTTTGGAAACTTAAATTTGATATCGTCTTCATATCTCACCAATGAGCACAGAAGAGTTTCAAGATTTTCAGGAAAAGAAGCTAAATCGTTAGCATTAATGCGGGTACGGATTGACAAGTATTTCAAGCCATCGAATTGAGTCTTCGTGAAGGAATAATCGGTCCACGAGTAAATTCCTGAAAGAAGTAGTGATTCGATCGGTGGGATTTCAAATCGCTCTATTAAAGCAAGGTCTAGTGAGATGATCTTGGACGAGTAGATATTAATTATCTTGTCACGGTATTCGCTGAACTCTTGTGATAGCTCATCAGTACCTCTACCTAGACTCAATCTAATCTTTGCCCTCATCAAAGTTTCAGGAGACTTCTCGTGTAGTACTAGAAAATCGAGTACCAGCTCAAATTCGATTTCTCTAGGCACACGGCTCAGTTTGCGAGTCAGCAAGAAGTCGATAAAGGTGTACGTAGAGAACCGCGCACGTTCGTCATCCTTCTCAAATGGGTAAACGTATGGGTACTCAAAAAATTGACTGCCTTCCAACTCATAGGAGAGATTCCTCCGAAGGGTGTCATCTGAAATCTCTGGTGTCAAGAAGTACCAAGTTGTAAACTTCAGTCCAAAATGGTTAACATATACTCTATTGTAGTAACGTTCGAAGGCGTAAACGCCAACATCCAGGTCAAAAAAGATGTACCAACGCATCATTGGGTAGCTCATCAACAATTGAATGAATGGTATCAATTGGGAGGACTTTTATGCTGGGTGTCATGTTCGAGGATTCTTGATTTGGAGATTTAGTTTCTCATATTGCAGTTCAGAGGGAAAACTTCAAACCAGTAGTCAGATTTTACGCCTCAATAACATTAATGGTTAAGTTGTTGTAGTGTTGTATGGGTAAGAATTAAACTGTTGATTTCAATTTGAAATGTCTCAATTTTGATATTTGGATTTAGTGTTGCAAATGACTCCAAAGATTTCGAGCAAAATGTCTTTCCTAACACTTTGAAGGATTTGCGGAGGAGGTTAATACATGGAGCTTTGAAATTACAGGGTAAATCTGAAGAACGTAGCATCTGGACTCACATTCTTAATATTCTTCCAAATGGTTACTTCAATACTCATACTCAGCTACAATAGAAATACTATCCAGAGTTTTTTTTGACAAGGACTTGCTCAAATTCAAGGTAACACACTAGTTTCAAACTGACACTGGAGGACTAAAGCAGACTAATACCTTGTTACTTAACTCGACAATAATTGTAATTCAATCAATGATAAAGATGATTCGTATTATCTCAGATTACATTACTCTGCTTTTCTATTTATCAATATCCAACTTCCAGCCCAGATACAAAACAAACGTATCTCTGCACCTTTTAGTAAATTTTAATCTGGTGGTTACTTTAGTCAGTTCTTATACTTTCTTGACTTCATAATCTCTGAAACTCACTTTTTTCATACCAAGAATACTCTGCAACCAATACCCCATACATCCCAAACAACTCTACTCTTCATAGTGCAATCTTATATACACACCCCTCCCTTTGTGAATCTTCTGAAAATTTTCGCCCATCCCAATTTTTTTATCCATCTCATCGAGTTTTTCAACCACTTCCAAGACTACTCACTACAATGGCATACGTCTTGACTGAAACCGCTGCCGGTTACGCCCTTCTCAAGGCTTCCGACAAGAAGATCCACAAGTCCACCACCTTGATTGAAGACTTGAACACCGCCGAGAAGGTTGCCGAGCAGTTCAAGATCCACCGCTTCGAAAAATTCCAGTCTGCCGCCAATGCTTTGGAAGAGGCCAACGCCATCATCGAGGGCCGTGTGTCCGAGAACTTGCAAGCCATGTTGGAGAACATCAAGAACGACAAGAAGGCCACCTTGGTTGTGTCTGAGACCAAGTTGGGTAACGCCATCAACAAGTTGGGGCTCAACTTGACTGTTGTTTCCGACGCAGCATCGTTGGACTTGCACAGAGCCATCAAGGAGTTCTTGCCAGAGTTGTTGCCCGGTTTGGACGACGCTGCGTTGAAGCAGATGTCGCTTGGTTTGGCCCACTCGATAGGCCGCCACAAGTTGAAGTTCTCGGCTGACAAGGTCGACACCATGATTGTGCAGGCCATTGCCTTGCTCGACGACTTGGACAAGGAGTTGAACACCTACGCCATGAGATGTAAGGAGTGGTACGGTTGGCACTTTCCTGAGTTGGCCAAGATGATCACCGACTCGGTGGCCTACGCCAGAATCATCTTGCACATGGGTGTCAGATCCAACGCCAGCGAAACCGACTTGTCTGAGATCTTGCCTGAGGAAATCGAAGAGCAGGTGAAGACTGCTGCCGAAGTTAGTATGGGTACAGAAATCACCGGCACCGACTTGGAGAACATCCAGGCCTTGGCCGAACAGATTGTCGACTTTGCTGCCTACAGAGAGCAATTGTCCAACTACTTGAGCTCGCGTATGAAGGCCATTGCTCCAAACTTGACCTCTTTGGTTGGTGAGTTGGTGGGTGCCAGATTGATTGCGCACGCCGGGTCCCTCACCTCGCTTGCCAAGGCCCCAGCCTCCACCATCCAGATCTTGGGTGCTGAAAAGGCCTTGTTCAGAGCCTTGAAGACCAAGCACGACACGCCAAAGTACGGTTTGTTGTACCACGCCTCGCTTGTCGGCCAGGCCTCGGGTAAGAACAAGGGTAAGATTGCCAGAGTTTTGGCTGCCAAGGCTGCCGTGGCCTTGAGGTACGACTGTCTTGCAGAGGAACGTGATGACTCGGGTGACTTTGGCTTGGAAGTCAGAGCAAAGGTCGAATCTAGATTGAGTGCCTTGGAAGGTCGTGACTTGAGAACCACCTCGAAGGTTGTTAGAGATGCTCCTAAGATTGACATAACTGAAGCCCGTGCTTATAACGCTGATGCTGATGCTCCAGCTACCGCAGACTCGGATGATGAAGACTCGGAAACTGAAGAAGTGGTGGAGAAGAAGTCAAAGAAGGAAAAGAAAGAAAAGAAGGATAAGAAGAGAAAGAGAGAGGACGACGACGAAGAAGAGGAAAAGAAGGAAAAGAAGTCCAAGAAGGAAAAGAAGGAAAAGAAGGAAAAGAAAGACAAGAAGGACAAGAAAGAAAAGAAGGAAAAGAAGGAAAAGAAAAAGTCGAAAGATTAAACACAACCTCATCTCATTCCCTTCATTTCATTAATTTAAGTTCATTGATATGAATAAGAGATATTCATCATCATTTAGCATTTCATGACGTGTATTGAATACAAAAACTAAGATATCGTTTATGTACGGTCACACTCATTTTTGTTAATGGTTTATACCATTGTTTGTTCCATAGTAAGAGTTTTTGTTAGACCTGTTTTAATAAATTAGAAATATGAGGTTCGTAGGATTGGGGAATGTTTGGGGTGTTTGGTTGAGTTGTTTAAAGGGTAAGTTTGGTTCAGTCTAAATGGAGAGCATGATTTTTGAGTTAGATTAAAATGTTAAAACTGAATGACTTCGAATGTAGAATTGCTTAGCTTGAATCACATTTCTCATCAATATCAATCAACTGGTGAAGGGTTGTACAAACTCGAGACTCTCGAGTATTATTTCTAGAACAACTTCACCACCTCACCCAACCAATATTTTGTTGTTTCCATGTATATGAACACTGATGGTAGTTGTAATGTTCTAATTGGAAGCTCTGTGACCACTGTACGGCTCACAGTTCAGTCTACAACAGAGTCCTGCTTCATAGCATGAATACCAACAGAATTAGTTCTCGTCTGAATATCTTTTCTTTCAAGAAAAGGGTGGTTAGTGTAGTGGTTAACATATTTGCCTTCCAAGCAGGTGCCATGGGTTCGATTCCCGTACCACTCATCTTTTCTTAGGGTGGTTAGTGTAGTGGTTAACATATTTGCCTTCCAAGCAGGTGCCATGGGTTCGATTCCCGTACCACTCATATTTTTACTGTTATCTGAATCATATTTTTTTGAAATGAAAATCTAGTTCATGTTAATACGAAGAGCTATTCGTTTACCATTGTTAATAAAAAAGCCCAGCTTACGCTGTAATATTCAACGTGCTATGAGCCTATTCAATCTTAACGAAACAGAGACTAAGATACGTGATCTCTTGATTGAATTCTGCGACCACTACAACCAGACAGTACCCAAGGATGAATCACTTGTCTTAAGATTCACTGGTGGATGGGTTAGAGACAAACTACTTGGGATTGATAGTAATGACATCGATATCGCAATCAACAACTTGTCTGGTGAAGACTTTGCCACCCGATTGTACACCTACATGGAATCATCTCAAGACGATTTGAAGAAGAGCTCCATTCACACAATCAAGAAGAATCCTGAGAAGTCAAAGCACTTGGAAACAAGCACAACCAAATTGTTTGGTTTGGACATTGATTTCGTCAACTTAAGATCCGAAGCATACACAGAGGACAGTAGAGTGCCAGTTATTGAGTATGGTACTCCCCAGGAGGATGCATTGAGAAGAGATGCAACTTTGAATGCACTTTTTTACAATATCAATGAAGACAAGATTGAAGACTTTACGAAACGTGGAATGCAAGATTTAAAACTGGGTTTACTCCGCACTCCATTACAACCACTTCAAACTTTCTTAGATGATCCCTTGCGTGTGCTTAGATTGATAAGATTTGCAAGTCGCTTGAATTATGTAGTTGAAGAGGAAACTTTTAAAGCAATGGGGGCCGATGAGGTGAAATTTGCTTTACTACACAAGATCAGTAGAGAACGTGTTGGCACGGAAATCGAGAAAACAGTCACAAGTAAGAATCCCGCTTATGGATTGCAGTTGCTCAACTACTCTGGTCTTACCAATTGTATTTTCGGGTTTGGAGACATGACTGAATCAGTCAATGAAATGAACAGCAAACTGGTAATGGAATCAGTCCAACTGGCCAGTGACAAAATAGGTCCAAACATCACGGCTTTCACCTACTTGTATCCAGTATTCCGCAAACATGTTTCCGAACTGTCGTCTGAAATGTCCCAAGTTTATAGAAGGGTATTTGAAGATGCTTTGCTGCAGAAAGCTTGGTGGTACTCTGTCACTCTCTACCCATACGAGCTGCAGATTATTCTCAAGACTAAAGGCAAAAAGAGACAGGCTCAAGGACAGGTTGTGGACATTGTTTTGAGGGGAGGACTTAAATCTAGTAACCAGGAAGTCGAAAGAGTGGTAGCGTTGATTAACAACCGCACAGAATCGAACGAATTGTTCAACTTGGTGTACACCAAACCAGAGGGTGTTTCAAGATCAAGGCTTGGCCTCTACTTGAGAAGGTTTGGTCTGTTCCAAGATTTGAATTTGTTGTTCAATTTTTATGTCGACTGCTTGGAGGAAATTGGTCCTTTGGACAACTACAAACCAGAACCTACTCGTAACGGTGACGAAGTAGTGGACTCTAGGATTAAAAAAGTTATTGAAGAACAAGCCAAAAAGTACAACTACATTGCCAATTACATTATTGAGAAAGACTTGCAGGATGTAAACCAAATCAAATTGATAATTGATGGTAAACAGTTATCGAAAGAACTCGACTGCAAACCAGGACCTTGGATGGGTCGTATCAATAACGAAATTTTGGTCTGGCAGTTGGACAATCCAAACAGTTCTAAAGAAGAATGTTTGGTGTACATTAAAGAGATTTTGCCTAAATACCTTTAAGCAAAATAATTGCATTGAGATTTGAGAGTGTAGACTTTTCCTTTTCTTTTGAATTGGGTTAGTGTTATATGTTTATAACAAACAGTGTGAGGTTATTGTTATAAAAATGACAGCAGGCTCAGGGAAATAGAAGAAACAAGAAGGTTTTGGAGTATGTTGAAGACTAGTTAAGCCTTGTATTTAGAGCTTTTGGCAGGGAAGATAATATTATTTTCACTTTGGTTGCTTGAATAATGGCTGGATTTGAAAGGTGTCTTACATTCGTAATAACCAGAATTTTTACTGCATTCTTTGGTATTTAGGGTGTGAACATTTTGAGAGTTAGAATCTTTAAGGAAGCTTACTTGCACCTTAAGAACAATCACTTCCTTGTCTCGAGTTTGATATTCTTTGACCTCATTCTAGTCTATTGGAAATATAGAATATTATGCAGCAGTGTATAAAAATAATTCAATGTTCAATTGCTGCAAATTTATAATGCACTTGCGAACATGACAGATTGTATCAAACATGCAAATAACAAGACAATATGAAAGGGGGTTATCTTTGACATTGTTACAACAATTCACAGGGTACATGCCTACACAATTAAATTGAGAAGTAACTTAACTTTTATTAAACATTCACTTGGAAGCTTCTTCAATAAGCTGGTTCAATTTACCTTCTTCTTGCAATTTGATCACATCAGTATCAGTTCCGATAAACTTTCCCCCAATAAAAACTTTTGGGACGTATCTGTTCTGCTCGGTGATCTCCTTCAAGTAGTTGTGGATGGCTTCTCCGTCTTCGACAATGTCCATCTCAACGACGGCAACCTTGTCTGTGATCTTAGCAAACAATGCCTTGGTTACAGTGCAGTCAGGGCACCATGTCTAGAATTTATGTTAGGAGTTGTTTGAATGTGCATGTGGAGCAGTACTTACAGTAGACCCGATGAAAACAGGGTTAGATTTGATGTAGTCTTGGACTTTTTTGACAATTTCAGGAGAAGATGAGGACATGATGTTGGATGAATTTCTTCAAAGAAGAATCCACACTTTTTTTGTGGTTTTGAAAAGTGATTTTGTGGAAAGGGTTATGGAAGTTGAATTGTTGTAAGTACGAGCTTTTGAAAGATACTGAGACCAGCTGGGCTGTGAGAGTGAGAATTTGGTGGTGAGGAAGGTAGAAATATTCCTCGAAATAACTTAGCTGGGATTTTGAATTTATGAAAATTACGATTTGAGCTGAACTTTCAAGATACTAGAGAAGAAACTTGTTATTTGGATGTGGCAGTTTAAAGAGTGCGAGGTTGGACAGATTCTTAACATTGCAGTTGTAGCCCTACTATTCTCAATGATATACTTGAAGATTCTGATTTTGCAACCAATTTTGACAACTTTGGAGTTTATTTTCAAATAATAGTATAATCAGTTTCTGAAAACTCTCTCACTCTCCTTAGAATGAGGAGCAGGTGGTTAGAATATAGATTATTGAGTTAGTATTGTTAAAAGTTAGTCGAGCTTCACCATCTTCTTTGAAATTTATATTCAATTCTGATTTCGGTTTGAGTTAACATGAACCTAACTTCGATTGTCCAAAATCCGACAGAAACTGAATTGGCAATAACTTTGATTCACATGTATTAAACTGTTGATGCTGGGCATGCTAATAAGTCAATGATTCTGGTCTGAGATCACGATAGGCTTGCTTAAGTGCTCATTTCTAACAAACATTCTACAGAAAGAACTGATAATCTCTCAACGAAAGTAGAACTTGAAGTATTTAGCAAGACAGACCGAACAATTGAACTGTCCCATTGCTCTTTTGCTCTAAACGTTTCCCAATCTCTCAAATTTTAACAAACAAACGCCATAAACTCATTCAGACGTTCTTCAAACTTAGAACTGCAGAAGTAAGCGCAAGTGGTTTAGTGGTAAAATCCAACGTTGCCATCGTTGGGCCCCCGGTTCGATTCCGGGCTTGCGCATAATTTTTGCTTTACCACATTTGAGCTGGCTCGAACAATCCATTAACAATCTGAATTTATCGTCAATGCTTGTTACTTCAAGTATATCTTAGTCTCTGTTAAATGTACATAACAATAATTTTCGATGTTAAGAATCATTCGAGTTTCCAACTCTAACCGTTTCCTTAACTTTAACCAAATTACCCTAAAACTCTCAAACTAAAACCACCCAATATAACAGATTAAAAGTCATTATTGAGCCACAAACTCCATAAATGACAATTTCCAGTAGGTACTTCTCTGACCCCCATTCCCACCATTACCCTCCTCCAAATCCCCTGCCCCCACCTCCATAACCACGTTCACTCGCCCACGTCACTTTCACGCCGGTTCAGGTGCAGAAATCCCGGTGACTCACCAACAAAACAGACTGAAAAAAACGAAAAATTAGTCTTTGAAGTTACAACAACGATGTCCAAGGTTGAAAAGGTTTCAATTTTGGGTAACGAAACCATCCATGTCGGTTACGGCATCCAAGACCACATTGTGGAAGAGGTCATCACCAACTTGGCCTCATCCACTTATGTCATAATTTCGGACACCAACATGTCTTCGACCAAACCCTACACCACCTTGCTCAGCAAGTTCCAGGCTAGATTGGCGCGGTTCAAACCAGATTCGCGTTTGCTCGCCTTCAATGTCCCGCCAGGCGAAAACAACAAGAGCCGTCAGACCAAGGCGGCCGTGGAGGACTTTTTGTTGCAACAGGGCTGCACCAGAGACACCGTTATCCTTGCCGTCGGCGGTGGTGTCATTGGGGACATGATTGGATTTGTTGCCGCCACCTTCATGAGAGGAGTCCGCGTGGTTCAGGTTCCAACTACTCTTTTGGCCATGGTTGACTCGTCGGTTGGTGGTAAGACCGCGATCGACACTCCCTTGGGAAAGAACTTTATCGGTGCTTTCCACCAACCTGAGTATGTCTTTGCCGATGTCTCCTTCTTGGAGACCTTGCCAACCAGACAGTTCATAAACGGTATGGCTGAGGTTGTGAAAACTGGTGCCATTTGGAACGAAACCGAGTTCACCAGATTGGAAAAGTTTGCCCCGGCCTTTTTGTCTGCTGTGAGTACCACCGTTGCCCAGAAAGACTTGCTGCTGATTAGACAAGACTTGATCAAGACGGTTTTGGAGTCCATCAGAGTCAAGGCTAGTGTTGTCTCGAGTGACGAGAAGGAATCTGGATTGCGTAACTTGTTGAACTTTGGTCACACCATTGGTCATGCTATTGAGGCGGTTTTGACTCCAGAAGCACTCCACGGTGAGTGTGTTTCTATTGGTATGATCTTGGAAGCTGAATTGGCCAGATACTTGGGAGTTTTGGCTCCTGCTGCGGTCGTGCGTTTGTCCAAGTGTCTCGCCGCATATGGTTTGCCTGTTTCCGTCGACGACAAGACATTCTTGCCCAAGGTCGGTGCCAAGCGTTACAACTTGGGCATAGATATCTTGTTGAAGAAGATGGCCATCGACAAGAAAAACGATGGCAGCAAAATCAAGTGTGTCTTACTTGAGTGCATTGGAAAGTGCTACCAGCTCAAAGCACACCAAATCTCGAAACAAGACTTGGGATTTGTGTTAACAGACGAGGTGTTGGTACATCCTTTCAATCCAGATGAAACCCCCACAAAGAACACTGTCATTCCACCCGGATCAAAGTCCATTTCGAACAGAGCCTTGATCTTGGCTGCATTGGGAACAGGAACCACCAGAGTGAAGAACTTGTTGCACTCGGACGACACAAAGCACATGTTGGATGCTGTCGCTGCGCTCAAGGGTGCCGAAATCAGCACGGAAGACAATGGTGAAACCATTGTGGTCAAGGGAAACGGCGGACTGATGTTCGCTACCGATGAACTGATCTACTTGGGTAACGCAGGTACTGCCTCCAGATTCTTGACCACTGTCGCTGCTCTTGTGGGCACCAACCCTAAGTCTACCTCGAACTCTGTATTATTAACTGGTAATGCCAGAATGCAAGAAAGACCTATTGGACCCTTGGTTGATGCTTTGAGAGCAAATGGCTCCAAAATCGAATACCAAAACAAAGAGGGCTCTCTTCCTTTGAAGATCCAAGCTGGCCAGGGCCTTAAAGGTGGAAGAATTGAATTAGCTGCCACCATTTCCTCGCAGTATGTTTCGTCTATTTTGATGTGTGCCCCATACTCCGCTGAGGAGGTCACTTTGTCGCTTGTTGGTGGTAAGCCCATTTCTCAGTTGTACATTGACATGACCATAGAGATGATGAAATCCTTTGGTATCGAGGTCACGAAATCAACTAAAGAACCTTACACCTACCACATTCCAAAGGGTACTTATGTCAACCCACTGGAGTACACTGTCGAGTCCGACGCTTCTTCAGCTACCTATCCTTTGGCTTTCGCTGCTCTCACAGGCACAACATGCACCATTCCCAACATTGGCTCTCTGTCTCTCCAAGGAGATGCTAGATTTGCCGTTGATGTGTTGAGACCAATGGGATGTAAAGTTGAGCAGTCTGCCACTTCGACCACAGTTACTGGTCCCCCTAGAGGTGAGTTGTTACCTTTGACACACGTTGATATGGAGCCAATGACTGACGCTTTCTTGACCGCTTCCGTCGTTGCTGCTGTTGCCAAGGACCTGAAGAAAACTACCACTTCTATCACAGGTATTGCCAATCAACGTGTTAAAGAATGTAACAGAATTGCTGCTATGGTTTCTGAATTGGCTAAATTTGGTGTTACTGCCAGCGAATTACCTGACGGTATTCAAATTCAAGGTGTGAATCAAGCAGATTTGAAGACACCTTCCACCGAGCAAAGAGGTGTCAAGTCATACGATGACCATAGAGTGGCTATGTCGTTCTCGCTTTTGGCTGGTTTATGCCAAGAGCCTGTCTTGATTCAAGAGAGATCTTGTACTGGTAAAACCTGGCCTGGATGGTGGGACACCTTGCACACCAAGTTCAATGTTCAAATTGACGGTCACGAACTCCCACTCTCAGCCAAACAATCAGACAGTGCTCATGAAGAACATGCAAATGGTAACAAATCAATCATCGTTATAGGAATGAGAGCCGCTGGTAAGACAACTTTGTCAAAGTGGATCTCCTCTTTCTTGGGTTTCAAATTTATCGATTTGGATGATGTATTGGAAGAGAAGATTGGCACCGACATCAGAAGTTACATCAAGGAGCACGGATGGGAGAAGTTCAGAGCTGAGGAGGTTAAGATCGCTCAAGAAGCTTTCTCCAATTACAAAGAAGGTTATGTGATTTCAACAGGTGGTGGAATTGTCGAAAGTGAACAAGCCAGAGAGTTGTTGAAGAAATACAAGACCAATGGTATTGTGTTGCACTTGCACCGTGACATTGACGAGACTGTTCTGTTCTTGTCCAAGGACACCACCAGACCAGCATTTGTCAGTGAGATCAAGGAAGTTTGGAACAAGAGGGAAGCCTGGTACCACGAATGCTCTAACTACCACTTTTACAGTTCGCACTGTGAAAACGAGCTTGAATTTAAGCAATTGAGAAACTCCTTCACCAACTACATCAAGACCATCACCGGTTTAAAGGTTGTTGAAATCCCAACTTCTAGATCGGCGTTCGTCTCTTTGACATACCCTGACTTGCAGGACACAACTTCCACGTTAGAAGAGGTCATTTTGGGATGTGAAGCGGTCGAATTGAGAGTTGACTTGTTGAAGAGCTTTGATCCTAGTTATGTTGCCAGCCAAACTGCTATTTTGAGAAAGTACGTCAGTGTCCCAATTATCTACACTGTCAGAACTGTCTCTCAAGGTGGTAAAATTGATGACAACGACATGAACACCATCAAACAATTGTTGTTGCTTGGTATTAAGTTGGGTGTTGAGTATTTGGATGTGCAGTTGACCTACCCAACCAGTGTAATTGAGTTGGTGTTGGAGCACAAGAGGTTCACTAGAATCATCGCTTCCCACCATGACATCTCTGCCGAATTGAAATGGAACAACATTGAATGGAAGAACAAGTACAACCAAGCTGTGTTGTTCAACGCGGATGTTGTCAAGTTTGTGGGCTCTGCTACAAGCTTGCAGGACAACTTGACCTTGGAAGAGTTCAGATCTCAGAACACTCTCAAGCCATTGATTGCCATCAACATGGGTGAGCAAGGTAAGTTGTCGCGTGTCTTGAACACTGTGTTGACTCCAGTCACACATGACTTGTTGCCTTTCAAGGCTGCTCCAGGTCAATTGACTGTTTCTCAGATCAACAAGGCCTTTGCAGAAATTGGAGGTTTTGTTGAGAAAGAGTTCTATGTTGTTGGTTCTCCAATTGCACACTCGCGTTCCCCGCCATTGCACAATGCTGGGTACCAAGAGTTGAGCTTGCCTTACAAGTTTGACAGATTTGAATCCAACAACGCAGACGAAGTTTACAACAAGTTGATCAAAAACCAGCCTAAGTTTGGTGGGTTGGCCATCACGATGCCATTGAAGTTGGACTTGTTGAAGTACGCCGATGTTCTTTCTGACGCAGCCAAGACTATTGGAGCTATCAACACCTTGGTTCCGTTGGAAGGTGGTAAATTGTTTGGTGACAACACTGACCATGTAGGCATCACGCAGTCTTTCACCAGAGCTTGCGTTCCAAGCATTGAATACGCCCAGGTCAACGGATTAGTGATTGGTGGCGGTGGTACCTCGCGTGCCGCTGTTTATGCTTTGCATGCCATGGGCTGCAAAACCATCTACATGATCAACCGTACCAGCTCCAAGTTGATAGCCATCAAGGAGTCTTTCCCTCAAAACTACGGAATTGTAGTTTTGGACACTGAAGAAGAAATCGAGTCTTCGAAGCCAGTTCTGTTGATCATCTCTTGTATTCCAGCAGATCAGGCCATTGACGAGAAATTGTTGACAAAGATTGAAAAGTTGTTGCACATGGGTAAGAGCGTTGATGTTGGGTTTACTCCAACACTCTTAGAAGCTGCCTACAAACCTAGAGTTACTCCAGTGATGAAGGTTGCTGAAAAGTTTGAGTGGAACGTAGTACCTGGTGTTGAGATGTTGGTGAACCAAGGTGAGAGACAGTTTAAGATTCACACTGGGTACACTCCACCATACAAGGCAATCCACACTGCTGTTGTTAAAGAGTGATTGTAAATAAAATGCTATATTTGATTTACTATTGACTTTAAGTGATTTTATGTAAATAATTGATATGATAATATTTGATTGGTGTATTCATTTTGTTTGTGTTTGCTAAGTTTAATATGGTAATGAATATACTGAATTCACTCCTCTTGATGGAGATTTGTCAAAAATTGATGTGGAAATTTTTAGCCATCACTATCTTGTTAGTGGTTTTATATAAACAACGATATACCTTCTGTTTGCAGGTTTCACAACATAATTTTATATTATATGATTTAAAGCAGAGTGATCTGTATAAATTTTGAAATGATATGTGAACGTAATTTAGTCAAGACAGTGTTTTCACTTGGCCCATGCACCACACAGTTAAGAGAACATAAATATTGAAATAGTAAGAAAACTGGCATAACCAAACTTCAGAGCAACCATTCACCGTTAAACAAGTAAACAAACTTAAAAGTAGAACTGGGTGCATATTCAAAACTCGTTATCTAATAGGCGACAGCAAGCACAAACAATAACTAACTGGATCTCACCACAAAGTCTCCAAAGTCCGAATCAATATAGGTATAAACAAACAGTAACCAATAACTTATAACATCAGCTAAATCTCCCAGAAAACTCAACCCAAACTCAACCACTTCTCACGCAGAAGCTCCAGTCCACTCTCCAACCACGCCAAGCAACTCCATCAATCACGTTTAGCCACGGCCACCTTTCCTATAGTGCGGCATACAATATAGAGGATCTTTTTCTTGATCTCCTCCCAACTTCACCTAACTCCACTCTTTGGCACTCTTTAGCGCTCTTTGCACAAGCACCGCCTGGCAAAACCCAATCACCACCCACTGCAACCTTATCTCTTATCACAGCCCCTTCCCGATCATCCATGTCTACAATTCGGTGATCTCCCCGGTGATCTCTACTCTTCTCCACACACTACGCAAACACGGTTTTGTTACATGCAACCAATTATAATCCTTCTCTATACCTCACCAATCACATACATTCACCCTCCATACTCGCCACGAATCTCTGAAACTCACAATATGTTTACATTTGGGTTCCACGTAAACATTGTACAGGGTCCTAAATTTTTTTTACCCCATACTACAACATTCTCCCAATTTTAAGACAGAAGCACGAGGAGTAGAATCACAGAAAAGAAGGAACAGCTCACTCCTCACCCAAACATACGGCGTTACGACCAAGCACATTGCACAACCCAAACATCTACATCTTCCTTTGAGTTGCTAAAGGCGTACGGCAAAAAGAAACGAGGCCTTGATGCCTTTTAAGAAAAAACATGTAGGCAGTAAAAGTTTAAAGAGTAAAATAGTCTGGTGTCCAAGGGAAGATTAGTAATAACCACACAGAAGGACTACATTTCCAGCATCGGTGGCATACAAGAAGACTAGTATTGTTGAGATTTGCAGGATGAGCTTGGCCAGATCAACTTTTGTAAGCAATAGCCGTGCACAGGTACTCCGCAGGACCTACTCCACGCAGCTGATGTTCAACGGCGCAAGACACTACTTTCTCGGGCAGTTTGGCAGCTTG
This sequence comes from Kodamaea sagamina, assembly GCA_030556545.1. Taxonomy (NCBI): domain Eukaryota; kingdom Fungi; phylum Ascomycota; class Pichiomycetes; order Serinales; family Debaryomycetaceae; genus Kodamaea; species Kodamaea sagamina. The sequence goes on along the minus strand of JAKTUG010000037.1, from coordinate 18,581 downwards.
AAGTCGTTGAAGGACGAGTTGACCAGTAGCGGTGAGGAAGAGGTGTCTGCTGAGTCGCAGTCACACCCTTATATCCATTACCCATTAGTCACACGAGAACAGTTGAAGAAGATTTCGAATGACAGCTTCAAATTTGAGTTCGGGTACAACTCGTACGCACACCATTCCACGCGTCTGGACCCCATGATCCACTCGCTCTCTGATTTGACGGTGCCCACGGACTTGACGTCGCTCTTGCCGAAGAGAAGGCCCCACGGCAGTCCGGTGGATACGCTATCGATCAAGGCTGGCGACGACGCCATGCTCGTTTCGCCCACGGTGCTCGCGGTGGCCGACGGGGTCTCCGGTTGGGAGTCCAAGGGCGAGCAGTGCTCGAGCGGCATCTGGTCGCGCCTGATGGTGGAGACCTTGAGCAGACTCATGACCGAGTACAAGTTGTCGCACACTCCCCACCACTTGAACAACAGAGATATTGCCCAGATATTGGACGACTCGTACTTGCACACCTCACATCTCATGGACTTGCAGTCGTTGAGGGGCTCGCTGACCTTGGTCTTGGGAATGTTGAGTGGGGAGTACTTGAAAATGATCAGCATCGGCGACTCCAAGTTGTATATCATCAGAGACGGGGCGATAGTGAAAACAAACGAGGAGCAACTAGTGTCGGACTTGTGTCCGCAGCAGATAGGCACCCAGACCTTGGGCCAGTTGCCCTCGGAAATGGCCTGGGTTGACTCCGTTAAGCTCCAGGAAAATGACATCATCGTGCTCTGCTCCGATGGCGTCTCCGACAACTTGTACGAGTGGGAAATCGTGCACTATGTCGACGAGTTCCTGCAAAACACTGTCAAGCAAATTGCAACCAAACTTCTTGTCAAGGCGAAGGAAATAGCCTTTGACGACTATGCGTACACTCCGTACAACGAAAAAGTGAACGCATTACCTGAAAAGTTTGGCTCCAACCTGAGTAAGGGTGGGAAGTTGGATGACATGTCCATCTGCGTTGCTAAGGTGGTGAAAAACATTAAGAAGTAATATTAGGTTATGGTTTTGGGTAGGTATATATATGACATGTTAAAAGGAAGAACCAATGTCATGATAATCAAAAAGTTAGTAATTGAATTGTAGTATGAATTTTTCTGTTTCAGAAAGTTAGTAATTGAATTTTTGTATGAATATTTCATATTTTGAAAGTTAGTAAATGAAAGGTAGCTTATTTTTTCTTATATATATGGCTCCGGGAGGAAGTCTATTTCTGCTTCCGGGGAATCTTCATTATAAAATGTTGCAACTTTTTTCCGGTACTGCACAACTTTTTTGCACCCAGATGAAGACTCGTCTCTTCACATTAATGTCTTCTTCTTGGCAATGTATACAAGAGAGAGAGGTTAGGTTGCTCAATTTTTCTTGGGTAGTTCGGGTAGATGAGAGATGGAGAGATGGAGAATGTTCGAAGCTAACTAAGTTAGTGATGTGAAGTTTTGAATAATTGAACATACTTAAGCGTGCGTTCAAGCTCCTAAAAACTTCCACCTCGAACGGCATCTTTTCTAACTTCAACCTCGAATGGTATCCTTTCTAGCCCACGATTTCAGATGTATGTTCATCTTCACAGATTCTTGGCTAGAAAATATTCCAACTCAAAATTTTAAGGCGACGAGTAGACTGATTTCCTCAGCTTAGATCACTTTCGATTAATTTTAACCACTCCCGATTCACAGATCCTTTCAATACAGAAACCAACAAATTACGTTTCTTCTATAAAAATAAATGCACTTATAAATTGGCAACCTCAGCAAAGTATTGCCTCAAAATCAACGAAAGCATCTCAGGTAACTCATTGATATCTCTAACCACCACGTAAAACTCAAATGGGAAGGTGTCCAAATATTTGTCCACCTGCAACTTCATATTCCCAGAAGCATCTGGAACGTAACTCACTTGCGACATGTCAAGAATAGATTCCTTGGATGAAATACCATCGATGATTACAAACACCAACATGACCTTTTCCTCACGCGCCTTTCTAACCATGCGCTGGAGTGTCTCGTGGTCTTCGCAAACACCATCTGAGATGATAATCTGCAACTGCCACAAGTCGCTCAGCGACGTTGATCTCGCATCTTCAAAGATTTTGAGCGATTTCGAACACAACTGCTTCATGTCAGTCTTGGTTTGCTGGAAGTCGAACCACTGGAAGACTCGTGCACCAGATTCCTGGTTGTTGAACGGTTTGTCAAATGGATGAAGCACCTTAATGTCTTCTCCAAATCTCACAATAGAGAGTCCACCCGATTCCAACTGTGTCAAAGCCTTCGCAACCAATGCTATACTGTGGAAGGCTAACGCGGCAGATTTTGACTCACTCATGGACTTGGAGTCATCAACAGCGATCATAATTTGGTACTGTCTCTTCGAAGGTTTTGTTCTTCTCAACCAGATTTTGTCCTTGCGGAACTCTGATGCAATGTATGTGATGATTCTCTTCATGTTTAATCTCTTACCTGTTTTGTAGTCACCCTTCAACTTGGTAGCCAATGTAGGCTCTAAGATCAAACGAAGTTGCTCACATAACCCAGAAGCCAATTCCTGCGTGGACAATTCAGAGTGTTTCCACAATTCACGGGCTGTTTCGAGATCTATTGGTGGTGCGACACCGTCGTCTGAGTCAATGAAGTTGTTCACCTCTTCAATGTCTTCATCATCTGTGTCTAACTCGATTGTGTTAGTGTTAAGTAAGGTGTCGTCAAGTTCATCTTTTGGCTTACGCTCACCAATGAAAGCACCTTGAGTCTTACCTTCAAAATCTGCATCGGCTTCAGCAGCATCCTCATTCTTAAACTCATCAACGTCCATATCCTCCACACCTTCCTCTTTAATGTGATCGTTTGACTCTTCTTTCGGTTCAGTGTCGAGTTCGTCTTGATCATCATCAATAGCTTTATCCTCGTCAATAGATTGGATCTGGTCCTTATCAGCGGCACCCAATGCCTGAGTATCGAAATCGGCATTTTCTCCATCAACGTGCTCGAATTCATCAGGTCTCTCACTAGCCTTCTCAGTTTGCTCCTCTTCTTTATCTTCAGTAGCTTGTTTAATCTCTTGACGACGACGGTGGAACTCTTTCAATGAGTCTCCCAATTGCTTGAGCGACTCCTTGGCTTCTTCACGAGCATCGTCTTGAGTGGCATCTTGTTCTGGTTTCTCTTCCTGATCTTGAGTTTCAGAAGATGCGCCTCCAGTAGCCCCCAAGTCATCATTTTCTTCCACAACTTGGTTGTCAGCGCCTTCACCCTTCTCGCCAAACTCTTGTTTAGCAGCAGTGTCGTTGTCCAAATCATCATTCTTTTCTTCTTCATTTGCACCATCAATTCCTTCAGCTGCCTCCTCACCTTGCTGCTTGTCTTCGCTGTCATCCAAGTTTTTTTCATCGTCTTTTTGACCCAACTCTTCATCTGATTCAATGGCAGCCTCTTCTTCGTTTTGTTCTTTATCCTCAGATTCACCACCTTCGGCATTTTCTACTTCCTCTTCCATTTCTTCATCCTCAGCTTCAGCTTCTCCCTCTCCAGCATCAGCAGGCTGCTCTTCTTCATCTTCATTTTGTTGTTCATCTTCTTCAACATCCATTTTGTCGTCTCTATTATCCTTCAAATCGTCTTCCATATCATCCATGTCTTCTCCATCCTCTTCCTTGTCATCTTCATCTCCATCAAGATTCATATCCTCAGGCAAGTCCATGGTCTCAGTTTCAGGAACGTGGTCGTCAATCTTTTCATTTTCATCATTCTTGACTTCATCTTCCTGTTCCCCAACATCATCTTCATTCTCTTCACCTTCTTCATCATTTTCAGCTTCCTCTGCATCCTTATCGTCGAGTTTTTGATCATCTTGTTGAGGTTTGTCGTTATTCTCATTGCCATCTTCCTCATTAGCTTCCATGTTGTCATCCATATTGGAGTTCTCAGGTAACTTGTCAGACTCCTTCTCCTTGTTATCTTCCTTGGCTTCCTCATCCCACATTTTCTCATCAACAGCGTTTGGATCCAGGTCTTCAATATCATCTACCTCTTCGTCCAAGTCTTCGTTCTCGTCATCTTCCTCTTCAGCATCGTCTTTATCTTCTTGGTCACTCACCTCTTCTAATTCTCCAGCCATATCTCCCTCAATGTCGACTGCGTCATCATTTTCGTCGTCACCTTCATCCTTATTCTTTTCTTCGTTTGGTTGTTGGGCTTGTTCAGATAAGTCTTCATCATCACCAACATCGTTTGAATTGTTTTCAGCACCTTCGCCATCTCCTAACCCAGTTCCGTCTGTCAAGTTCTTGTCATCCTTTTGCTCGGTAGGAGGCTCTGGCTGACAGAATCCTTTAGTTGCCAAAGTGTGGAGGGAAGTGGACAATATGAATGTGGCGTGTGAAGTTTCTACGTAGTTGTTTCTTGCCTTTCCTGCCACGCTCCAGCACAATTTATAGTATTCTCTGAAGAGTGGCAAAGTGAAGCTAGCTAAAGCAGAAATAACACCTGAAGTAGTTTCAGTGTGCTCAAGAGAAGCGACAACCGTGAAACAGTTTCTGATTCTCTTAGATATTTGCCTGTAACGAAGCGACTTGATCAATTGGTACATACGCTGTTGCGAATTCTTCAACCAACCGTCCTGTTCCTCATGAATCTCTTCGGTAGTACACTGGGTAACTTTTTGGACTGAAACCATAATCGAGTTTGCCAACTCACGGAATGCTAACTCAGCATCTTCAAGTGTAGGTTTGTTTAAGATAGTCCTTGTAGTAGAAGTTGAAGTAGTTGTCGTAATCAAAGTACTAGAAGCATCCAAGGCTTTTCTCGATTCGGTCGAGATCCTCTCTGTCAGTAGTGTTTCAGTGGAAGATGCTGGAGTTCCACTCTCACATGTAGAATTCGTAGCCATCCACTCTAACACTATATTAGCAATGAAACCACTCTTAGATTCTCTCCAAGTGATTAATGAAGACTCAAAATCCACTTTAAATTGAGTGTATTGTTCAACAAATTTGGTAGTCTCTTCAGTCAAAACATTTATGTCGTCCAACAGGTTAAACTTGCTTCCCAAGTCTTGCAATTGTATCTTTGCTTTCATGAATGGTGCTTCTCCTGCGCACTTAGTGGTGTCTAATACCGTAATAGCAAAATCAATTATACGTGGCAACCATTTCAAAGATAACTTGATCTGGTCTAATGTAATAACCAATAAAGAATGCTTCTCTCCATCAATGAGAACCGACTTTGCAGATCTCACTTGTGATAATTTTTCAAATGAGGCATACAAAGTTTCCAACTCCAGAATACCAACACTCAAGTTTCTCAAAGGTTGTCTTGTAAGAATAAGTGAATGTACCAAATTCTCGGCTGCTGCCAATCCTTTCTGAGCATCCAATGGTGGGACATCTTCAGATACACTAGAAATAGATGCTCTAAGGCGTGGTAACAAGTCTAAAATTCTGAAAAAGTATGGGTTCTCATCAAACACAGTTCCATCAAAGGTTGCCGAATTTGACAAAATAGTGTTAACAGTTGATTGTAACTGCATTGTCTCTGACAGCACTGCCATTTTAATTCCCATCCTCTTCAACTCCTTCAAGGTGTCACTCAAAAGTTTTCTCTTCTGCGTCTTCAAAGCCGCAATGATCTTTTTGTTGTCTTTCTTCAATTCCTTTGGAGTTTCCTTACGGAGTGCTTCCATATCCAGTAAAATAGATTTGGAGTAATCGTAAAGGTTAGCGATTTCAGTTGAGCTAACGTTCCCAACATATACTTCCATATTCTTGGCAACACGAGAGACATCTTGCAAGCGTTTTGGTCTCTGTGACCAGGTAGACAAACCAGCACACAATTCAAGAACCGTATTGTAATCCTCAACCTCATATGCAGTGACCGATGGAGCACTGAACTCTCTGGAGCTTTTACACTCGCCCAGCAATCCTAGCTCGATTAATGGGTTGACAGGAGTCTGCAACAAGGCACGATACTTTCTAACCAATTTGTACAATGCATTGTGTGAGCGACGAGCAGACTGCTTGAGCGCGTCCATATTCACATCCTTCCAACTCGCCAACAAAATGACTTCGTTGATATCCTTTTCTAAAGTCTTCTTCTTAGCAACAATTGCTTCATCAACCAAAGGCGTAAACTGTTCATAAAAGCAAATGAAATTGGACAATGAGTCAGTTAACAGCAGATCCTGCTTGCTGAGGTGGTTCTTGAAAGCTTTGAGTAAGTTCACCCGACAAGTGTACTCACCATAAGTAGACTGACTCATGAACAAATTGAGTGCTGAGAGCAAGCTAACTGAGTCTTCTTGTTCATTGACAACAATAGTTTCAAACAAGTAGAACCACCACTTGCCAATTTTCATCTCAAAAGTACGCTCTTCATGTTTGAATAATGACTTCCAAGTTGATAATTCCAACTTTCTCCAACTGACAATAATTCTGGTCAAATTATCGAAGTGCTCTTTCAATGTAACCTGTCTCGAAGCATACTTCTCCCATTCAGCGATAAACGTGTAAATCTGCTCGATTTTCTGCAAGAGACGAGATATTGGTGTTTTCACGGGAAGCAGGAGGTACTCTTCACAAGCTTCAGCAATATTTTGGAGGGTCGCATGTTCAGGCCATTCAAGAAGTAATTTCGTAACACTAGCATGTATGATTGAAATAGTAGTGATAGCGCGCTTTGCCTCCTTGTGCGATGTACCACGGTAGAAATCAATTTCTTCATCTGTGTTGAAACTTCTCGCATTATTAGAAATATTCAACAAGAGGGAAGCCAAACCACAAGAATTGTTGGAAGTATGCGATAATTTGTCACTAAATTTCAGTAGCAAACCTAACAAAACAGAACCCTCTTGAACGAGGATTTCAACATTGAGGGTCATTGAGGTACTTTCTTCATCACCTAAAAACTCATCCATAAAAGTTTTAGCAATGAGGTAGTACATATCCTCAAAGGACTCATTTGTCGTTGTTTGTTTGTCAATCTCAATAACGTCTTCATAATCAGGGAACATCTTCTTGAATTCCTCCTCAGACTCATCAGTATCTTGGAATGTGTACAAACTACCCAGCTGAGCAGCTTCCTGATCGTCTCTAATACGACGCAATGACCATCTATAGTACAATACCTTCAAAGATTGCTCAAGCAAGTGGTCCTCTTTATGAACAAAAGCAAGTTTCATAAAGAAGTTCATCACCTGTTCAGGCAAGATGGAGTTTACACCCAACGATTTCACAAATTCTTCAGCTTGCTCAAATTTTCTCTGCACCGTCGAGGGATTGGTGATTCCTACTGAATCGATTAACCAGCTTGATGTCAACTTGAATTCGGACTTTTGGTCTGAAATTAGGCATTGGAAACCAAATTTAAGACCATAAACAAAACCACTTAAAATATCATTCAAGTCGGAATACAAGAAAAAGTTGGTGTTCAAACGCAATAAGAATTGTTCAGAGTTGTTCTGGAACATTTCCTGTTTCTTTGCAGAGTTTTCATCCCAATTCTCACAGCTTTGCAACAAGTTTTGAATCGGTCCAATGTCGATTGTGGAGTCTAAGAAAGCTTTCCATTCTTCAAACAATTGGTCTATTGAGCCATCTCTGAACACTCGCGGACGTGAAACTTCAGTTTCTGAATCGTCCAATAACTTTTCTAACAGGATTTCGTTGTCGCCCTTCAATATTCTTCTCGCTGAGGCCCACTCAGACGCAAGAATTGCTGCCGCAAGTCTTTGGTCATTGAATTTGGCGTAAAGAACATGCTCTCTTACAGCAGGATCATATGGAGAGCTTGGAACATACAACTGAATAGCACCACAAGTGAATAATACCCATGCTTTACCTGTGTGTGACAATGAAGTGGCTTGTGCAAGGATGACAATTGACGGAACGATAAACTGAAGGCAAACCTTTTTGAAGTTTAAATCGTTCGAAGATTGAATCGAAGAGACAATTGATTCGACACCCTGTTGGTCCAAAAAAATTTCCAATGGAAGGTCGACACTGAATGTATCCACATGAACTTCAATCATCTTAAGAGCCCATTTGAATAATAACTGCTTCGAATTAGCAATTTGATCATCAAGAATGCTCTTAGAATGGTCAACCAACTGAATGGACAAATGTTGAGCATCTCCTAGCGATTGTTGGATATATTTACCCGCTTGCGAAGGCATTTTTTGGACCTTAGTCAATGCGCCACAAACCAACTCATCCAAAAACAAACCAGAGACTGCATTCGGATCCCACCAAAATTTGTTCATAATCAGAGGGAATGGTTTAAACAATTCAAGTTTCGTGGACAACAATGATCTTGTGCTGATTTTACTGTATGATGCAAGCTTGACAACACTTTCAATATCTCTTGAAGAAACGGCATGAGATTCAACGAAGTTCAGAATTAAAGAGAACTCATGCTTGAAAGAGTTGTTTCTCTTAACACGGAACTTTTCAGAAACTTCACGAAGTGTGTTGACACCATTTGACAACTTTTCATATACTTCAGTGAAATTTTCAGTATCCTCAACTTCACTTGTCGAACCCGTTCTCAAACTCTCAAAAACATCGATGATTAAGGCTCTGAGCTCATAAACAGAGTCACTGGTCTCAGGGAATTGTTCCTGTGCTACCTCATCAAACTCTGAAGCTAATGCGAGCAACTTTTCAACACTTTCCCAGCCCTTTGCAGATCCAGCGTACTGTCCTCTGACCACTTCCCATATCTTATCAATAGAAAATCCACTTGTCAATTCCAACTTGGAGAAAAAACCGTTAACATTGTTGACTAAATCTGTGACCTGAATACTCTCCTGATTGTTCTCACACCATTGTAAAATCAATTCTTGAAAGATTCTCAACTTCGATTCATTTCTCTCAGCACTTGCTAAAACAAGGGCTTTCCAAATGACTTGCAATTCAAAGATAGATTGGAAGAAGTTTTCTGATTGGAAAGTAGAAGTCTGCAAGTTGTCTAAGAAGATTCCTTCAATAAAAGCCTTGATTTTTTCCACAAGAAGGAATATTTCTAATCTTGGTGGGTTCTTAATGTTTCTACCTAAGTGGAAAGCAGCAGACTTCTGAATGTAGGACAAGTCATTTATTTTACCGTTCAATGCCTGGTCTTTGATGTTGGAAACCAAGGAATTTGAATCAACAATATTTCCAATCACATTGAAGATATGATTAGATTCAGCTGATGTTATTGTAGGATACTTCTGGGAAAGGGTGTAAACAATGTGTGGGTTCCACAAAGTATGAGCCAGTTGATTTTCAGTGAACAAACTGAACTCACTCCTTTCGCTAGCTGAGTGAACAACTTTGAATAAGTCTTTCAAAATCCCAGCTTCAGCGGCATAATCAATTACCTGGGTTAAAAGATTCACGAGTTGCTTGACTTTTGGAGTGAATTCGCGGCACTTCATAACCAAGTCACCCCATTGCTTGACTGCTTTCAAATTGTTAAATGGTAAGACTGCCAACACGATATTCATCACTACCAAATCATCCGAATTCTCAAGGATTTCGTCCAATTGAGCAAACATATCGAAAAACGAAGAGCTTGAGCTGACGAAAGAGCTAACAGAAGCTTTCTGTAATACCAATTGGTCGTGCTGTGTGCATCTTGTTGGTAACGAATCTAAAAAGACTTCAATGCCTCTGTTTCTCATTGCCCTAGACAACTCACCGTACTTAGGATCAACTGTCAAAAAGAGTCTAAAGTTAGGATGTGGTTTCAATGTTCTTGGAGAACCATCAGTTTCACTGCATTCATTAATAATCAATGAACCATTCGTTTCCAACAAAGAATTAAGTCTATCCAAGACTGAAGGAGAACACAAGTTCGCATTATCCAAAACCAACCAGTTACCGTTTGTTACTGCTTGGACAAGTAGACCATCAAACCATTCGAATTTGACACTTTTATCTGTGAGAATTTTTGTCTTCAAAGCAGCTGATTCTTCAAACAAAAGCTTGAGTTCATCGTTAGCGAAGATACACAAGTATTGTTCAAAGTAACTGTGAAACTGGTCATAGTTTGAAAGGCCAATATTCTCCTGAGTTAAGTAGTTGATGAAGTCCAATGAAGTAGCCAATACTGTGTTGTTGGCACCAATCAACGAATTTGTCGATAAATTGATAACAACCAACTCGTCCAACAATTCGTACAATTGTCCAGTCAACTTGATGACTCTTCTAGTAAAGTCAACTTGTTCGTACCCACCTAAGATATCCATGGAATCAACATCTGCATTCATGGCAAACTCATCAATGCGAGCACCAACTATATTTGCCATGAATCTAATCAACTCGGTCTTACCAGAGTTGGAAGGACCAGTAATGATTAAAGGTAAGTTGCTGTTAATACACCTGAGCGAGGTCTCCATTGCAGCAAAATTACACTGAAGTGGGTGCAATGATGATTTTGAGATATGTTGAATATGTTCGTTTCTCTTGATAGTAGCACCGTCGACTTGAACGTAATCTTCAGCGAGAGAGTAGTAAGGATCTCTTTCAGGGATGTTTTCATTGTTCTCTCCCCATACTCTAGCAAATAATTCGGAAGCTCTAGTTCTATCTTCCTGAGTTCTAAATCTCTGGCTCACAATCATATTGAAAAAGTCAGGACCACTGATATCTTGAGCTAAGTTTTTTGAGTTCAACAACTCAAGCCAACGCAAAGTATCACGCAAGTTAAATTCCCAAGGTCCACCAGAGGAACCCCAAGATTTGGAGACAACCACTTCATTCTCCAATGCGGAAACAAACTCAATGATCTTGTCAACAACTTCCCTCACAATACTTGGGTACAAGTGATGTGAGATCAATTTCAAATCTTCCTGTTTCAAAACATCGACGTAAACGACACTGAAACGGTTGACAAAAGATTTTGGTAAACCCTTTCTTCCACCACCTTGATATTGAGGATTTTGAGCAGCAAAAACCTTGAAGTTTTCGTGACGAGGGAAACTCATGTCCAATTCTGGAATGTACGCTTCACCACGATGGTCTAGACAAGCATTCAAACCTTCCAATACCAGCTGAGAGGCTAAGTTCATCTCATCAAGTAACACCCACTCTCCACGCTTCATTGCACGTAAAAATGGGGCGTCTCTCCATGTAAACTCCCCGGTTTTACCTCCCTCAGTGGGTGCATCCGAACCAAACAAGTCAATTAAATCAGTCTGTTCAGACAAATTAATACGGATCAACGGGTTCCCTGTCGCCTTGGCCAATGCAGAAACCAAACTAGTTTTCCCGACACCAGGAGAACCTTCAAGCAAAATTGGCTTGTTGACTTGCATTGCTCTGATAACACGCATAGCATTCATGGCGGTTGTAGGAGCTTGTAAATTGAAACTGTCTACGTCTGCTGATGATTTCACCACAGGAATTCCAAAGGAACCAGATCTAACAGCGGTTTCGTCAACAACAACGGAGGTACGTTCGTTGTAGTACTGGAGAAGGTCAATGCCTGAAAACTGAGACAACTGAGCAATGCACCCAGTTTTAGTTTCGTTCAACCTGGCTTCGTTTTCTGCTAAATAAGCGGTATTGTTTGTTCCAAGGGAGTCGATGAAAACCATACAGGCGCCTTGCAACAAAGCACTCAGTTCGTCTTCACATGAGTTGATGAACTTCACCCATGCCAAAATATCTCTGAGAGAAATGACACCCAGATCAGCTGAACCACTACCAAACTTGTTACCATACCATTCTGAGAATTTGACAATTGCATCCAAATGGGTTTTGTTCGTAAGTTTGTTCTCGACAATTTCACGCACGTCGTTGAAATCACTCATTGAAGGTACCCAAATTTCAGTAAATCTGTTTCTTAAAGCTGGGGACAATTCCTTTTTACCATAGTCACCACCTGGATTCATAGTGGCGAAGAACTCAAACTTCTCACCGGCTGTTATGAAGGCGTCGCTGGTACCCTTTTCCGCAAGAAGCAAACTTCTTTCGGGCTCCAATACTGAGTTCAATCTTTCTAATACGGAGTCATCGGCAAGAGAGATCTCGTCAAGCAAGAAAAAGTCACCATTTTTCATGGCCAGAATCAAAGGACCATCTACCCACTCAAAGAGAATTGCTGCATTTCTTCTGTTCTCAGAAATGGTTGTAACTAGTTCATTGTCTTCGAATTTCATGGAGTCAAACTTTCTCAACATTTCTTCCAAGTTATCGGTTTCAGTTTCAAGCAAGTTTTGCAAGTCAGCTACTAACTTCTGGTGAATCGAGTTCTTGTTACGCAAAGGTCTCTGGGCACCCAAAATGTCACCAGTTTCGGTATTCTGGTGGGCATTTATAGTTACCAAGTGTCTGTTGTAGTATTCAGCAAGTACCTGACAGACTGTAGTTTTTCCACAGCCAGTTTCACCCACGAGCAATAAAGGTTCGTGGTATTTGACTGATGCAGCAACGAGAACAGCCAAACGACGCATTGAACGAGTCCACACAACTGATGACGACTCATCCAACATTGGGAGCTGGAGGAATAATTTCTCATAGTACTGATCCATGTCCAACTTAACTCTCATGACTTTTTCAATGGTAGCCTTGACTACTAGTTTTTCTTCATCCTTGCGGACTCTCTCAGCTAGAAGCATGTACCCGTTTGCAGCCAATTCTTCGTATCCGACAGCTTCTCTTAAGGCCCACCTGAACAAATCTCTCAATGTAGCAAAAGAATTCTTTTGCTCGAACAAACGAGAAGATTGACGTTGGACCAGTAATTGCTTGTACACTTCCACAATTTTTTTACCGTATGTTGGCGCTATTTTACATCTGTCACGTAAAATGATTTCCAATTCATCTTGTGGGATATCATCAAAGTGCAACTCCAAAAATCTGTTTCTGAAAGCACGCGACATGACTTTCCTTCCACCGTACATTCCAGGAGGATTTTGGGTAGCAAATAACATGAAATCAGGATGAGGATGGACAACTTCTTGAGTTTCAGGTACAAACAACTCTCTGTTGTCGTCGAGCAAACGGTTCAAAGCTTCCAACACGTCAGTTGGTGCCAAGTTCAATTCATCAAGAACAATCCAGTGACCTTTCCTCAAAGCATCCACCAAAACACCTTCCTTGAAAACAAGCTTTCCCAGAGTATCAGAAACGTAGGTTCCCAAGTACTCCTGTAAGTCGGTATGTTCGTGATTGTTGATACGAACGAATTTGTGTCCGGTGATGTTTGCCAAATAGTTAATCATCGAAGTCTTACCAGCGGATGTTGGACCTTGAATAAGCACCGGGAATCGTCTTCCTGCGGTCGCTCTTACCAAGTTAAGCATATTCTTTTCCACAAAAGGAGTAATGATATAGTTTGGTTGAGGATTGATATCGTTGGGGCCCTTCTTCATCCAGTAGTGCTTGAATTGGACATGGTCAGGTGAAGGAGCAGATGGTAATTGCTTTATAACAGATTTGATATTCTTCAACCTACCCAAGGTAAACTTTTCAATAAGTGGTTTCAAAGTTTGCTCAGACTTGAGATCAAGTAAGGTCAAGAAGGACATACAGAAACCTTCGTACAAAGCTCTTCTCAATCCGTATATCAGAACTATATCACGCACGTAGATCAAGGTTCTTGTTAATGTACGTATACTGAAGTGAGGTCTCTGGTTAGAGCCATCGACAATCTTGTTCTGCTCAGACAACTTCTTAGCCTCCAAGTATAGCTCCGCAATGTCGTTACCTACCCACTCATCACCAACACTAAATCTATTAATGTACTTGTCGATGATCATGAGTAAGTCAGAGATGTCTCTGTCTGGGGAGTGTACGTAAATTTCACTGAATCTCGAACGGATACTCAATGGCAAGTCTTTTTTACCGACGTCGGTAGACGGATTCATACACCCAAAGATTCTGAAGTCAGGGTGTGCTTGAACTGGTTCCAAATCACCCTTTTCGGTGAGCAAAACAGTTCTGTTGTTCACAGTATCGTTTAACAAATCAGCTATTGACTCTAAAGTATCACTCAGAGCCAAGTTGATTTCATCTAACAATAACCAGTCACCACTACGAACGGCATTGACGAGGGACCCTTCAACAAAATTGAAAACAAACGAACTTTCCAAGGCAGATGCCTTCGCTTCAAAGTCTGAAATAGACAAACTAAACTCTTTCCATTTATTGAGCAAGGCAGACTTTTCATTTTCAGTCAAACGTCTCTTTTTCTTCTTTGGTTCGTCATCATCTTCAACTTTAGAGAGTAATTCAGTTGCCATTTTCACAGCCTCCTTCCATAACTTCCCCACATTCTTCCACTGGGCTCTATTGAAGCATTTCAGCAACAACTGAGCAAACTTCTCATTCTTCTTTGCTGAAAAGGTGGCCGTAAAAAGTTCTTGGAAGTCTTGCATGATAGGCATGGCAATCATCTTCGAGTTAATAGGTTTGTAGCCACCAAGTAAGTCACCGGCTTCAGTCTGCTGAGACACGTTAATGACCGTAATATTCTTGTTCATCAACTTAGCAACTTGCTGAACCACGGTGGTTTTACCCGTACCGGTTTCACCCACAAGCAACACAGGTTCTGTCATCTGGACAGACACACAAATTTGCTCCATTAAGCGTAAAGAATGGTTTGTTTGAGCAAATGTAGCGTTTTTACTTTTGGTGGGCTCGAGCTCCGACAGCTTTGGAAGTGTTGCTCTTCCCACTTTTAACTTTTCTTCGTCATTAATGAAAGAAGGAACATGCTTGTTTAAGTACAAGTTGATTCTGGAGGTGGGAATTTCCAAGGCTTCCCCAATGACATTGATCAAAGGTTTCAAGGCCGCAAACTCAGTTATAGCGCTTCCAAACGAATCAATGGCTTCTGCAAATATATTGTCGTAAATCAGAGACTCCAACAACTGGTTTTCTGTCGATTTCACTTCTCCACCGTTCTCGTTAATCAACATCTGGTTACATCTCATGCAAAACTTCATCAAATGTCTCAATGAAATAACTCCAGGGTGAGAACCTTTATTCAAAGAAATGAACAAGCTCAGTTCGTAGATCTTCAAAATCTCATTGTACACCTTTATGAACGAATGAATCAAATTAACAAGGAGTGGGAACTTTTGCGTCAATATGCTGCGTAATTCGACTTCCAGCGGTGTATTCACCTTGACATTTTCCCACAATCTCAAACCGATCATGTCTGGGATTCTGTCTGAGTTATCAGTCAACCTTATAGTGGCAAAGAGCTGGAAGCCATTTTTAGCTTTTATTGTTTCGCCTCTAGATGGAATGATCAACTCCCTCTTCTCCAAGAGAGTCAACAACACACTCAAAACATCTGTAGGAGCTTTATCAATATCTTCAATCAACACCCACTTTCCTTCCTGGACGGCGTTGGTCAACACTCCCGACTTCCATTTGAAAGTGCCAGGCTTGTCGCCTGAAGTGTAAGTACCCAAGAGAAGTTTTGAGTCCGTCTGTTCTCCCAAGTGGATTTTGATGATTTGCGACGACCCGAGCATCATATGTGACAACTGGTTAATCAAAAAGGTTTTCCCGGCACCTGCTCTTCCGTAAAGCATCGCCGGTTTATTGTTCTGGATCAAGTGTGCCAATTTTTGCAACACAGAAATGGAGGTTGCAATCGGCACAAATTCACCGCTCTGGCTCTGGCTATCGTTCTTGCCCTGTAAATTTGGTACTAAGACACCGCAAACTGAAGTAACCATCCCACTCAACTCATTGTTGGGAATTTGAACAGCATTTCCCGTGTTCTGCGCTGTAGAGATCGGTAAGCGGGAGAAATTAGACAATCTCTTTGCTTCAACCAACGCTAAGTACTTGTAATCAATAGTGTCTAACTCGTAGATACCTTCCAATGATTCTCCAGGAAGGATCTGAGTGCTTTTCAATTTCGAAGACTCGGACATCTCTAAATAAGTGGCGACAATTTCAATACTCAAGTACTTCGAAACTCCTGAAGCACTGGTCAGGGAGATTATCGAGTGCAATACTTTTGGGTTTACATACTGCTTGAATCTCTTGATGTCGTACTTGACAAGTCTATAGTATGCCAATAAAATAGATTCAAGATCTGGAGCACCCAAGGAGCTTTCCAAGATCTTATGATGCGAAATGTAATGCTCAATTAGGTTCATGACTTCGGGAGATATGCCAACCAATCTCGACAAAGCCGCTAACACTACAGATCCAGATGTGTTCATGGCACTGTGCCCCGTAGCATACTCGGCTTCGAGTGATTCTGTCTGCTCGATCCATCTTGAAACGAGGTCAAGGAAAATCGGTTTATATGCGTAGAATATTGGTAATGTAGCTCCTGGATCTAATGCATATACTGCCAAACGGTTCAAGTTGTTTGAAATTGATTCTGAAGTATCAAATTTGAACGAGGGTTTCTCCAAGGGACAATGTTCCTTGTACACGCCGAGCAACTTCTCGACGTTATCCAAATTCACAGAGACGTTGCAGTTCATCTTTGGTTTGGATTGTCTATGAATTTTATCAATTTGTAGTTTGAATTTGATGATCTTGAAAAATGTTAGAGTGCGATGAGATGGAAAATTTCCAAAATATTGTGAGATGTTTTCATGCAGTTTATTCAGGAGACGCTTTACGCAAGAAGTTGGCCTGGCTAGCTCAATTGGCTAGAGCGTTTGACTTTTAAAAGTCGCTTAACACGCTTCAAGAGGTATCAAAAGGTTGCGGGTTCGACCCCCGCGTCGGGCTTTCTTTTTCTCTCTGGAGAGAAAAGTATGCAAAAGTAGAACTAGTAGGGAGAACAATAAAGTAGCTATGTAGAGTACTACTGTGATACTATCAAATTGCCCATACAATTGCTCCTATTTTGGAGAAAACTCTAGCGAGATTCGGAAGCTAACTTCAAAAAATTTGACCTTTTTGGAATCCGTAACATATAATATTTACTATATGTACATCTTGAGATCAAAAGCTTTCTTTTACGATCTTCTTCTATGCTGCATGTAGTTAGAACATGAGAAGGACTTTGAAAATTCCTGAGTAAGCCACTTTTATCCAAATATTGGAGAAAGACTTCAACTTTCGAGATCCAATTTAAAAGGAGCTGAAGTACAAGTCCAACTGCAGTACACTTAGAGTATACTTGATTTTCAGGTGGAAGTTTTCTTTTACCAATCGTCCTTTCAAGTTCAATTAGAGGTAGGAGAGAGATTTTTATTCCTGGGCCATAGTGGAAATAGCTCGATCCGAACTTCAGTGCATTATTTGTTGGAATAGTGTGTAGTTGTTCAACTTTTGGTTTATTTGTTGGTGATTGTTGTAGGGAAGAAGGAGGTTGAACTCTTGTTCACTTTCGAGAGCTTAGAGTAGTTTATAGTGTTGAAAATTCTTGTGGTGTCTTGGAAGTCATTGAAGTTGAATAGTGTCCCAATGTTAGTTTGTAACTGTCTCAGCAACTTAAAAGGAAGTTGTTAAAGCAATTGGTGAATTGCATATTCAAATCGAAGCGACATACTTAGTCCCAAGTGCTGAGGATCTGTAAATAGTAAGAAGTGTATGAAGGGAAGAACAACCTGAATAAGAAAATTAGTAGCTATTGTTGTGTCACACAATCTACTATTTTTTTTTTTTACCATGTAGTTGCTATACTGAACTCAAGCGCAGGAGTTTTCATAAGAGATGAGGTTGTTATGGTATTAGGCTGCAAAAAGAATAATAGGCAATAACTTCTCGGGTCGGTCCTTATTCTCGTCAGCGATTGTAAGACGCACGATTAGATGAGCCGAATGCCAGGTCTAACTTAGGGGTGCGTTATATATGTGAATTATCTCCTTCAAACATAGATCGATTTGAACCGTCAGATTTTAATGGGCTGAGATTGAGAATCTGTAACTAATTTCCTAACCAAATTAAGTTTCTGGACTGAAGCGAGTGAGACAATATATTGATGTAAAACTGCGTACATCTCTAGTCTATAATAATCTGGATATACCCGTACAGCAAGCGGATTTGCGACCAGTAACGTTAAAATTCCATCTGGATTTGATCTAAATTTAACTACACTCCCTTGTATTTCTCATTTGATTGTTGTAAACTCAAGAAATGCCTGGTTAGCTCAATCGGTAGAGCATTTGACTCTTAAACAGGATATCAAAAGGTTACGGGTTCGAGCCCCGTATCGGGCTTCTTTTTTGCAGCTCACAATTCCACCATCTACAAACCGTTGCCACTTATCAGAACCAGTAACAACGTGCAACATTGTTAGCTTGAAATTAGCGAATCGTAGAATAATAATATTCTAAGTGAGCCTGGATGTCAATTCGGTAGTTTAATAGCGTCCCAATGTTAGTTTGCAGTAGAATAGCAGCCAAAAGCGGGAGTGGTTACGATAGTTGGTTGAGTGCGACGAGCGGGTTTGGTTGATTTAGATCGAACGAAGATGTATTTTGAACTAAATACGGATGAGTGGTTGGTAAAACCTTGAAGAGTAAAAATATAAATAATGGGCGAATCTACCTGGTTAAGTATTCCAGCCTGAATTGATAGCGAACAGTAACTGAGTCAATGAATCTACCGATTGGGACTTAGCTGCAGCAGA
>JAKTUG010000036.1:0-150022 GCA_030556545.1 Kodamaea sagamina | reverse complement strand
CTACCTTTGAGAACTCTAACAAACTAGAAAAATGTGATTCAAATATCTCCAATACGTCGGACGCCAACTGGTCCAATAATTTGGAGGTATAAGCACGTCCTTTCTCTTCGGAGAGGAAAGATTCGCTCGTGGCCTCGCTCTTCGAGTTGTCCAAGGCTGCCAATGATGCTGCTGCCGCCGCAGTCACCTTCTACAACTTGTCGGAGGACGGTGTTGCTGACGGCCCCAAGTCTGAGGACTCGGAAAAGTCGCTGGCCAAAAGCAGCTTGACCAAGGCCGCTAAGGCTGCTTCCGATGTTGTTTCTGCTGTTTCCACTGCAGTAGCCGCTACTGTTGATGCTCCCGCCTCCCCTGATGCTTCCAACGAGGAGAAACCAAAGAAGAAGAAGGTTCCAAGAGACCCAAATGCTCCCAAGAAGCCGTTGACCAAGTTTTTTGCGTTTAGCTTCCACACCAGAGATGCAATTCGTGAGGAGAGAAAGAAGGCTGGCAAGCCAGCATTGTCTGCTACCGACATGACTCAACTCATCAAGGAAAAGTACGAGCACATGTCTAATGACGACAAGCAGTACTGGGAAGGCAAGTATGCAGACGAATTGAGGGCGTACCAGGACCTCAAGGAGAAATACAAGGCTGGATTGGTTGCCAATGGAGGCGATGGAGCTGCTGCTGCTGCCGCCGCTGCTGCTGCCGTTGCTGCTGCAAACAGTTTGGGCCACGACGACGACTCGGAGTCGGAGGTTGAGGCCCCTCAGGTTGAAGAAGAAAAGAAAGTAAAAAAGTCAAAGGACAAGAAGAGAAAGTCTGACAAGGAGGGTAAGAAGTCGGAGAAGAAGTCGAAGAAGTCGAGTTCGTAGGTGTTTTGGCTGGAATTTTGTTTTTGATTCACCTTATGTTTTATTAATGATTGTTTTATAATGTTGTATATGTTGAGTAATAAAATTGACTAGCGAGGATGGGTGGGTTTGGTGAGGAGTTATAGTATTCGATTCTAGATATAACTGAGTTATACCTAAAAGTAGAATTTTAGCAATTGGCTGAACACCGACAAAGAAAGCCAAAAACAAAATGACAAAGGTAATATTCCTTATAGAAGACGAAAAACAACACCTGATTCAGAAGTTAGGTTGTCAATTCTAGACAAACAGTAAGTTCATGGAACCCAATGCAAGTCAACAGTAAACTAATGTAACCAAATGCGAGTCAGTTTTCAATCTAAGCCAAGAATAATATATCAACTTAGCGTCTTGAATCCGAATCATACTTGACTTGTTTTTCAGCTACTGGCCAGCAGGAGTAGGAGGAGGAAGGTACCTTAGAAGTGGCTATTTAACAATGACTGCGCTACAAAAAAGGATAATGTACTTTACGCTAGAACAAAAGTCACTCCACATCTGTTCATAAACAGAAACAAAACACCAGTTACTCATTCTTGTATGCAAAATGCATCTTCTCATGCTAATCTAATAGCCCATCAAAACCTATATATTGCTTACGTAATCTTTTTTGCAGCCATTCGTATTTTTAAGCACCTTATTTCATTGCATTGACGCGAATTTATACCTGTATTTTATACTTTTGCAGCCATTTTGAGAATTCATTTTTTCAAAGTACGACAAGCGAAAGTTTTACTTTAGAACTATGAGAATTTGAATGGATATGATGAAGCGATTTTCATGTCAACTATTCTTGGCTCAAAATTTTTACTACTTTTAATCTCCCACTTCAATTACCAACCCTTTAAGGTTTCCCTTTTAAAAGTCCACTACATTCTCTTCTCGAAAGATTCATCGCCAAACAATTTCTGACTCAAATTTTTTTTCTTTTAATACTATCCTAATACCTCTCAATTACCTATCCTTCAAGTTTCCCTCATAAAAAACTATTCCAAATCACTACTCAAAAGATACATCACCAAACAACATCTTCCCATACAATTCCAAACTCATTCCTGTATTCTAATGTACACTAATACCCCTTCTTCTTCTGCTTATCAATATGCGCCCTCAAAACCTTCTGCCTGTCTCTCAACGACATCTTCTGCTTACCTTGAACAGCCTTCTTGTGAATCATCATAACAAAATTCTTCTTTCTAGCCTTCTCCTTGTTTGTAGTCGAGTGCGCCTGTTCACGCTTACCCTTTCTGGAACCAAACTTCTCACGGTCCTCACGGCCCTCCTTCGCTTGTGCGATTCTCTCCTCACGCAACTGCTTGTACTTGACCTTACCCACCAAGGTAGTCGAGTCAACCTCGTCCTCATTGGTACGGCCCAATGCCTTGTCAATACCAGCCTGCGCCTTCAACTCCTCCAACTTGGCGAAATCAGCAGGAGTCAAGATTCTCAGAGAAAGCATTTCTTGCATGGCCTTTTCGTTGGCCGCAGCTTCCTCCTTTTTGGCAATGGCCATAGCTTCGCCCTTCTTCACCTTTTTGCGCGCAGGCTGCTCAGCTTCGTCCTCATCGTCAGACAAGTCCAAGTCAGAAACTTCCTTGTCGCCAGAATCCTTTTCGTTTCCTTCAGTCAATTGAGGAATTTCTTCATCATCAGAATCGCTGATGTTGATTTCCTTGTCATCCTCAACAGCAACCCACTCACCCTCAACATCACTAAAATCGTCCTCCTCAACCTCCCAGTCGTCATCGTTTTCATCGTCATTCTCCTTGCCCTGTTCAGCTCTCCATTTAGCCAAAAGTTCGATACCAGGAATGGAGGTGGTGTTGTTCTCAACACCAAACTGAGGCAACCCAGTTTTCTCTCCACCTTGCACCTCCATACTGGCGGTTTTGCCTCTGTCCTTCTTCAACAACATCTCAGGAGCCACTTCTCTGTACAAGGAAATCAACGACCTCGCAGCCATCATGACAGGCTTGGCCTTGGAGCCCTTGTACTCGGTCAAATCCTGCAACAAGTCCTTTTCGATGGCCAACGGCGCTCTCGACAAGATCTCTCTGATGGTGTTGATACCGGCACTGGCCACCTCGGCAGAGACACCGTCGCTGACAAACTCGTCTGCGATTTTGCGCACCACCACCATGATCGACTCGGGGGGCACCAAGTCGTGCGACGCCTGGGCCAGCGCAGCCATAATCTGCGTCACATCTCTCTGTTTCGGCGTCAAGTACTTTAAAAAGAAGGTGTATACACCCAAAACAGTCAACTTGTGCGTACCAATCAACCTAGAAATCAAGTTCATAAACATGATTTTTTGCTCCAAGTTAAATCTGTTAGAACCCTTGGAACTCAAATGGTTGTTGAAAAGTTGTTCTGCAAATCCTTGTGGGTCTCTCAACAAGTGGATAGCCGAGAAGTTGAGATAAGTAGCCAGATGTTTAGGACTATTCTTCTTCTTTTTCACCAGTTTTGCAGCCTGCTCCATTTTTTTCATTCTCTTCAGCGACTTCTTGTTGTGTGTGTTTTTATGCTGCAAGGACGACAAATCAAAGCCCTCTTCATCCAGCGAGTCGTCCTCAAAGTTCTCGTCTCTTTCCTTGTCCGCACCCAAGAAGAACTTTGCGCCGGCCGTGGCCACCTTGATGTCCGGGTGCAATGCAGCCTGCGTCATGAGCTCCACCGTGCGCAGGTCGTCCCACACTCCTCTTCTCCACAACTCCCTCGTCAACTTGGTGGCCCACAAACCCTGCGAGTCTCTTTGCTCCAACAAGTTGAAAAGTAAAGCCTGGGTCGAACGGTTCAACTTTTGGTTTTTCGCACCCGTATTCACCGATTTCAAAAGGGTGATGAGAGTGGTGTAAACTTGTCTTCTCAAGGCCTTGGCGTGCTGGCCGGCAGTGGAATTGGCGCTGCTGTAACTCGTAAGCAACGGAAAAAGCGTCAGAATCAACGTCTCTGCGGAAATCACGTCCTTGTTGCGCAACATCGTCAAGCACTGGATGATCTTCTCCCTCAATTCGGGGGACAAGTCGCGGTGGGTGGTTGTCAAGATATTTCTGAGCTCGTCGGGGAACGTGGCGGTCTCCTTGGGGTAGCATGTGCACACCGCACTCATGAACCCAATCAACTCCCCAAACTCTGTGCTCTTGTCTCCGGCAGAGGGGTTCAACAAGAAGATGTCTCTGAGCGACTCATAGTGGGCGTACTGTTGTAGGAACTCTTCGTGGTATGATTCGGGATCACGACGGACGACGTTTTGGAGTAATATGATGTTGGTTGGCAACACTGCGCATCTTCTCTTTTTACCCATGTTGTAATGATTTTTTTATCTCATCTCATCGAGAGAAAAAGGTTTAGTTTGTGATTACAAAGAATGAAAATTGGGAATAGTGAGGGAAATAGTGAGTAAATTAAATAGCGAGAAAAATTAAATAGCGAGAAAAATGAAGTAGCGAGAAAAATGAAACACTGAGTAGAATGAAAATCACGGGGAGGTATGAGGTAGTGGGAATTTAGTGAGATAGGTCCAGTACTTTTTGGTGCTGAGATTTTAGAGAGTTATCAGTAATTTTTCTATTTGTAGTATTACTCTAAGAAATATATGCCTTACGGCAAGTAGCACCATCATTACATAACTTTGAACATTCTGATATGATATTCAGTACTCTAAAACTTAATCTATGCAATACAGCCAGTACCTTTTGTAATTGCTAAAACTTTCAGTACATTTTTTCCATTGCAAAACTTTCAGTACATTACTTCCATTGCAAAACTTTCAGTACGTTTTTTCTTCAGCATTACTCTCAGTTATCCATTAATATCTAAATAATCTTCTATTCCTCATTAACACTAAACAACTCATTCAAAGTGGTATAGTTAATCTTCTTCGAAAATGGCTTCTTCTGTATCAGAGCTTTGGCAGACTCAGCAGCACTCAAAGGCTCTCCATTCGAATTGATACCAATACTGTTCATGGCATCACCAACACCCATATCATTGATTTCCTTCGGGATGGAGGTGTTCCGCGAACGCTTCTTGCGCGTGCTCGTCCCAGAGGTGTTACCCGTAAGCTCGTCAGCCTCCTGCTTCAACCGCTTCTTCTCCTGCTCAATCAAAAAGTCCTGGTTCATCCCCGTCCATATGTTTTCCCTCTTTGCAGCCTCCTCCTCATTCAAAATGATCTCGAAAACAACGTCGTCGTCGTCGTCGCTGTTCAACTCGTCCGACGGCACCCTCTCAAGCACCTCCTCTGTGGTGGGGTTGCCCTTGACCAAGTTGCGCGGCCGGTTGTGCTCAATCTTCCGCTCCTGCTCCTGGACATGTTCTCGCTGCGACGGTGTAAAGTAGATCGACTCGTTCAAGTTGTGCTTCTTGCGGTTGATGATCCGGTCCAACTCCTGCTCAATCACGTCCACAGAGAGGTCGCTCCCTATAAGGATCTTCCTGAGTGCGAATTCTCTGTCTCTGTCGGTGGATTCCTTGACCAGAGGCTTTTTTCTTTTGGTATCTGGTTCATCGTCAGGCTTCTTCTGTAGCTTATTGATGTGCTCCTCAATCAAGCGTTTTCGCTTGAGGGAGGAATTGCCTTCCTTGTCTCCCTCCGGATCCACAAACAAGGAATCTTGCTCGAACGGCTGCTCTTTGGCACTTTTAGCAAACTCGTGGAAATCGGCAATTACCCTTTCCTTCGCAAGAATCTCCTGCTGCAACTTCTTTTCGAGGTTTCTGTTCTTCTGGTACGACGGAGGCTCCGACTGCTTGGTGGATTCCGATTCTCTGAACGACGCCACCGTCAACAGCCCCGACGCCGTCTTTTTAAACTCATTGAGACGCCGCTGCAACGTCTCCAGGCCCACATGTGCCACGGCCACAATCTCCGCGTGGCTCCTCCTGAAGTTGTTCATGCGCGCAGCCAAAAGCACGCACGCACCGGCAATCCCCGCAGGACGCCGGCCCTCGTGGATCCAGTCGGTCAGCATCCGCTGCGCCAACTTCACCGCGTCCCGCACCACCTTGGTGCACTGGTCCTTGAAATCGAGCTTCTCCGCAAAGTGCTGGATGAATAGTGACGGGTCCGCCAACGGCAACTTGGTGATCACCAACACCTTGACCAACTTCAAGTACGTAGCACCCAACGAATACACCGATATCTGTATTCTTGAGCTAAAGTCAATGAGCATGTGGTGGGTTTTTTCCTTCCTACACGCAACGTAGAGACACGCCGCTAGCACGTTTTGCGAGCGGCGTCCCTGGACGAAATTGTTAGCGAGAGCCAAGCCAAACCACTCGCCAGCAGACTCCGCAATGTACTCGGGGATGTTCATGGCCGTGGCGATGCGCTTGATTCTTTTTTTGCCGTTCTGGAGCGTCTGTTCGCGCGACTCCAAAGCATTTTGTCGGCCCCCAAAACTTGCTCTTGCCTGGTCTGCTCCCACCATCGAACCCTGAACCGTAGCCGCTCCAGACGACGTTTCTCCAAACTGCACCTCGCTGACAATGGGGTTCTCCTCCTGGACCAACCCACACTTGACACACGAAACATCTCCAGCTGCACTTTGTCGATCTTTGTTGAACACCGTACCCCCACAGTGTTTACAGGCGTTTATTTTGCTTGTTCTAATCATCAAGGTTTGTTTTTTTTGTTCTGGTTGTGATTTTGATGATTTGGTGATTTTTTTGTTAGCGTTTTTTGTCAGTGTTTTTGTTAGCGTTTTTTGTTAGCGTTTTTTGTTAGCGTTTTTTGTCAGTGTTTTTTGTTAGCGTTTTTTGTCAGTGTTTTTGTTAGCGTTTTTTGTTAGCGTTTTTTGTTAGCGTATTTTGTTAAGCAGTATTCTTAAGTTAATCAGTTTCTATGTTCGAGCTATTCTTTTTACGTTAAAGCAGTTCTACGTTAAAACTGTTCTTTTATGTCAATCAGTTATTTAATGTTAAGCAGTTTTTTATTATGCAGTCTTCTTTGTTAATCAGTTTCTTTGTTCAGTTTTTTATTAATCAGTTTCTTTAATCAGCTTTTTCTAATCAGTTTATGTAAACCTTATGTCAAACAGAAAACAACTGATTGATGGGGTTTTTGACCCCACCGATGAAGAAGGGTCCCGAAAACTCATGAAGAAGTTCCCCTACACGTTGATCTTGAAGATCCTGGCCTCGGAACCCAGAGACGTGTTGCAGCTGGAGCGCACGGCGCTCAGCTTCGTCAAGTTCGCCTGCACGCTCTTCTTTGCTGCGCTAGCCATCATGTTGAACTTCCGGTTTGAGACGCAGGACATGCCCGGAGACGGCCACCTGGTGGAATCCAAGTTCCTGGCGGCGGTATCCTTTTTGCTATTGGCGTTGGCCGTGGCTATATTGGTGATTTGTGGGGTCAACTATATGGTGACTGTCAAGAGGTATGCGTATCACAAGATCCAGACGTATAACTTCAACAACCTGCCGACGGTGGTGTGTTTGACGTTGGTTATGGTTGTTTTGATTGGGATATGTGTTCTGTTAATTGTGGAGGGGTATGTTTTGGATGAGTAGGAAATGGAGAATTAGTTAGAGGGTGTACTTGGTTGTTGTTATGATTGATTTTTGTTGTTGAGTTACGAGGTGTGTTGAGTTACAGTTGTGTTAGAATTACAGTTGTGTCTAACTATTGCTAGTTGTGGCTTTATTGGATATCATAACGAGAAAAATTGGTTGAGAAAAATGGTTGAGAAAATCTGTTCAACCTGACTGAGAAAACCTGGATAAGCTCTGGCTGAGAATTTTCAGTTGAACTCTGACTGAGAATTCTGGTTGAACTGACAGTGAAAATCTAGTTGAACAGACCAAGAAAATTAGTTTCACCTCTGAATGACTGAGAGAGTTCTGGTTGAACCTTACTGATTGAACTGACTGAGAAAATCTGAATGAAACTTACTAAGAAAATCTGAATCAAACTTACTGAGAAAATCTGAATCAAACTGACTAAGAAAATCTGATTGAACCTACCGGAAATGAGGTTCAACTCTACTAGAATGAAACTGAAAATTTTATCAAAATGAAGTGTCTGTCATTTATCCGACTTGACAACGGCATTTCATTTTTCAGTTGAGATGAGTGATACTTTTCCTTGGTTTAAGTAACTTCTTGATTCTCATACTACTACCGATAATTTCCGTTATCTTTTCAATTAACTCAAAATTTTCATTATCATTACTC
Source organism: Kodamaea sagamina (assembly GCA_030556545.1). NCBI lineage: Eukaryota > Fungi > Ascomycota > Pichiomycetes > Serinales > Debaryomycetaceae > Kodamaea > Kodamaea sagamina. The sequence continues at coordinate 141,944 of JAKTUG010000036.1, read as the reverse complement.
CAGATTTCCTCCTCCAAATAATCAACCCCACTATTCAAACTCACTATTGACACCCAATAACAAACACCCAAAATTAACCTCACAAACACTACCCAAAATCAACCTCACAGAAACACTACCCAAAACCCAACACCTCACTGCCGGACAGCCCTACATATCTCTCAATCTCAAACCTTAAACTCTAAACATAACAAGAAATCTAATGTGGGGACTTTAACCTACTACCCCTTACTATCCAACCCCCAACACCTTGTAAACACACCTCTTCTCTCAGTACCCAGCATCTTTACTCCAATCAACAACAGTCACAATGACAACAGCTGATCCCAAACCTCACATGCCCCACTATAAATGGTCTCCACTGGGGCAACATTAAGCTACGCTCAATTGTATTTTCAAGGACGTGCAGTATTATCGAGCCGGACAATCGTCTTTTTTGCACCCACGTACATTCTCCTCCACAAAAGACGTGAATCGCATGGTTTGTTCGGCTATCTCCACAGATTGCTGATGGTTTATTGTTTGGGTTGGGGATATAATATATTGTTCTCCAGAGATGACATGATTTTTGGTTTAGCGATCTGCTTCATTTATCTGACGTTTAGAGATCTGCTTCAATTATCTGGAAGTTAGCCTTTACAATATCTGGACGTTTAACTGAACGTTTAACCTTCATATTACGTTTAACCTCATTTATCTGACGTTTAGAGATCTGCTTCAATTATCTGGATGTTTAGCCTTCACATTATCTGAACGTTTAGCAACTCTGCCTTTTAGCTTTTTGGCATTTCCGACACTCTTACCATGCTTCTTATTATTTATTTCGCGCTTGTGGCCAAAACTTTCCTTGTCCATCTCCATCAAGGCCTCCCTCTTGGCCACACTGGCCTGTGAAAGCGCATTCTGGATGACGTCGTCGTCTTTAATATCGAGAAGCAGCATTTTTTTGCCTATACGCTCTTCGATCGCCTGGACGCGCGCAATGTCCTGCTCGCCGACTATGGAGACTGCGTCGCCCTTGCGTCCTGCTCTCGCTGTTCTGCCGACACGGTGGATAAAGTCGTCGGGGTCTGCGGGAATGTCGTAGTTGACCACGAGCCCCACGGCCGGGATGTCCAAGCCTCTGGACGCCACGTCCGTGGCGATCAAAACGCGTGCTGCGCTCGCCTTGAAACGGTGCAACGAGCCCGTGCGCTCCTGCTGGGGCATCTGCGAGTGTAGCGAAACCACGCGGATCTCGAGCTTCCTCAACATCCTGCGTAGGATTTCTGCGGTGTTGGTGCGGTTGACAAACACCACGGCCGTCGCGTTTTCGTACGCCGGTAACGTCAACACCAGAAACAAGTACAGTTCCTTCACGTACGACGGAACGAAAACGTACTCGAGGGAGAGTGTTGCCGGCACGGCCACCTGGTTGGTTGTTTCGATTTCGTGGACCACCACGGGTAATTTGCCGGGCGAGGTGGGTTTATCTTTCAATGCTCTCACCGCGTCGGTCACAGTTGCCGTAAATAGGCATGTCTGCCTCTTTTCCAGTGGAGGAAGCACGGAAAAGCAGCGTTCCAAATCGCCGCCAAAACTATTGCTCAAAAGACGGTCCGCCTCATCTAAAACCAAGTATTTGACTCTTCTCAAGCCTGAAATGGTCTCCTCGCCACTGTTCAAGATGTGGTCGGCCAACCTGCCGGGCGTGGCGATCACGAAATGCGGTTTCTTCTGGAGCTCGATGGCCTGGCTGACGAAATCCTCGCCGCCAACAACGACACAGCACTTTATGTTCATCAGCGCGCCCAACGCGCGGTACTGTTCTGCGATTTGCAATGCCAACTCTCTTGTGGGTGTCAAAACCAACCCGTAGATGCCAAATGGGTCTTCCGACCACTGGGTTAGCATTGGTGAGGCAAATGCTATGGTCTTACCGCTACCTGTTTTGGCGCCACCAATACAGTCGTGACCTTTTAGGATATCTGGAATGCAAGCTTTTTGGATTGAGGTTGGTGTTTTAATCTTCATAGCTGAGAGGGCTTCACTTAGCCAGCGCAGGACACCTAAATCTTCGAAGGACATATTAGATTCTTTTGAATTTTTGTAGTGATTTTGATTTGATCTAAGTGGTTTATATGATTCTATGTTGATTTGATATCTTTAGTTGTCGATATTTGTAGCTTCTGATATATCAAGTTCTGGTTAAGCTTTAAATGGATGGAATATTGAGCTATCTGTATGATTTTTAAGTTTCAATTAAAAGTTTCTCAGGGTATGGGTATTCCAATTATTCTATATTCTTATTGAAAACACTGACAATTCTCACTATGGTCTTGCTCTCAGATATACCAGAAACACTTGATCAATCAAATCATCTTTTTGATGCCCATCGCAAATTTGTAAGATATGACACGTGACCTGCAATCACGCGCCTCCATATTTAAGTACCAACTGGAGAAAATCAAATTTGCAGCAATGTTCCGGAGACTCGTACCAACGAGGACCTCCCTCAAGAGACTCCAGATCACACCCATTCGCTACAGATCCAAAAACCGGTTTGCCCATTATGTCGAAGAGTCAACTGAATCTGAAATTGCACCCGATTCAACAGAAGAGCCAATTCTCGAATCCAACCTGAACGATTTCGAACAGGACGAACAAGAGTTAATACCCCCACAAACAAATTACTCAATATCATTCTCAGATACTCCTTTACAATACAACTCATCCCTCACTACCAATGAAGAAGTTATAAAATTCAGAAAAATAGAGGAAGATGAACAAGGATTCGAAACCAAAATTATGACGTTAACAGACTACTTTGGTGGAAACCAACACCACACACATCATGTCTTCTACAACACCGTATCCGACCTCCAACGCAGAGCACGTAAGGTTGAAAGTCGGTCGTTTGTCGACTTGAAGGTGATCAGAATCAGCAGTGGACGAGGAGGAAACGGGTGTGTCTCGTTTTTCAGAGACGCCAACCGTCCTAGCGGACCGCCAGACGGTGGGGACGGCGGAGACGGCGGAGACGTGTACATCAGCGCGGTAGAAAAGAACATGGCGTCGCTCCACAAGTTACGAAAGTCGTACGAAGCGAAGTCGGGGACGCCAGGAAAAGGCAGCCAGCTTGACGGCAAACAGGGTGACGATGTTGTTCTTGAGGTGCCTGTGGGAACCACGATCCGGTGGATTCCCGACCCAAATGAACTTAAAAAGTTCTTGAGACAACGTGAAGGTAAATCGTTGGACGATGTTCAGATACAGTTGAAAAGTGATTCTTACAACAACGTCCAGATGTACAGAGAAGGATACGCACCAGGTCAAGGATGGATGTACCGAGAGAACGACGAGGAATACTACAATTCCAGAGACTATTTTCGCGACTTGAACAAGCGAGTGATCGATTTCGACCATGAAGTCATCACCGAGGAAGTTCAATTCGACAAGTTCCCACTAATTGGGATCGACATGCAAAAACCCACCATCAAACCTATTTTACTTTTAAAAGGAGGAAAAGGAGGCATGGGCAACATGCACTTTCTCACCAAAGATATCCGAAACCCACGATTTTGCAAGCGTGGTCGCGAGGGAGTAACCGCGTACTTTTTGCTCGAACTCAAGTTGATTGCGGATTTGGGGCTTGTGGGGCTCCCGAACGCGGGCAAGTCCACGCTCCTCCGCGCGATTCTGCGTGCACGGCCGCGGGTGGGCCACTGGGAGTTCACCACGCTCCAACCTACGGTGGGCACGATCCACACGGGTATCGACACGGACCCGTTCACGGTGGCGGACATTCCAGGGATCATCAAGGGTGCGGGCGACAACAAGGGCATGGGGCTAGACTTTTTGCGGCACGTTGAGCGGTCGGGGGGGTTGGTGTTTGTGGTTTCGCTCGAGCTGGCGGACTGTGTGGAGGACCTCTGCGTGCTCCTCGGGGAGGTCGGGGCGAAACGCATGCGCGACAAGAGGGTGTTGGTGGTGGCCACCAAGGCGGATCTCAGCGAGCACGGCCGCAACTTTGAGGTGCTCCGCGACTGGGTGGTCGAGCGAGGGTGGAAAATAGTGCCCGTGTGTGCGGTGAAGGGCGAGAATGTTGAACGGTGTATACTGTTGATGGGTGAGATTGCGCAGAAATAGGGTTTAGCATGTATGGGCTGTAAACCGAGGAGATAAGGGTCCATGTGAAGGAAACAATTCCGTTTTTATACAAGTCCATGTGAAGAGGTTCAGAATATGTTTAAAGTATTCGAGAATGGGAGAATTGGAGAGAATATAGAGAGAATTATGGAGGGTCTGAGCGTACTGTTAGAATAAAGTTTTATTGGGAGTTTGACTGTCAGTTTGAGCATGAAATAGTTTTTTTTATTTTGTTTTAATGGTATTATTAGAAGTACAATGTGAAATAGAGTACCATTGTTGGCAAGGATAATGAAATAGACGTTTATGAAATTAGAATAGAGGATTGGATAGACATTGTGGGAACAAAGGGGGGAGGGATTGTAGAAATGCGGTGGGTATTGTGGGTATGCGGTGGGCATTGTCGATATACGGTGGAAGGGATGGAGAGATAGAAGAGACTGGCAGGGTACGGCAGAAGTGACGCTAGATATACGGGGGAGAGAAGATAGATAGAGATACGAAGATGAGAGAATATCACAGAAAAACTGAAATCACAGAAAAACTGAATCTCAGAAAAATTGCAATCCAGAAACCAAATACAGAAAGAATGAAAAGTCAATACGTTAATGAAATATCAAGAAGTAGATAACATGAAAACACTGAGAGTAGCGAATCATCGATATACCACATATAGAATCGAACATATGAAAACAGATACGCCACAGAACAGCGTCCAGACCACGCTCAGACGACCCTGACAGTCTTTTACGTGACAAAGCCAAGAAATGTGAATGAAATTTGGCGAAACTCGCAACGGCATCGACAATCTTCAAAACACCGCACAATCACCGCACAATGGCCCACAACAATCAGTAGCAGCAACAATATCACAATCAGCAATTTCAGCGCATTGCAATTGTATTTTCGCAAACCTTAAGCACTTCTATTTTCTCGTTATCACCATCCGTTCTATTTTGGCACTTAATGTTTTGCATATACGCACGGGACCACCCTGTTAAAGCTTAATACGATCTCGAGATCCAGAACGTACCCCATGAACGTTTGGGTTGGTATGAGAGGTTTGCCATGTGTTGGTGTTGGTGATTTGGGTGAGGAGAGGGTGGGAGAGAGAGGAGAGGAGAATAAAGAGAGTGATTGTGGGTGGAGAGAAATAGTGGAGAGTGGTTATTTAGTGGAGAGTGGTTATTTAGTGGAGAGTGGGTTATTGATGGAGTGGAGAGTGGGTTATTTATATAAATAGTGGAGAGAGTATAGTGGAGTGAATTCTAGTGGAGTGAATATTTAGTGAAATATTGAATGAAATATTGAATGGAATATTTCGTGAAACTTTGAATTAAATATTCAGTGAAATATTGAATGAAATATTCACTGAAATAGTGAGTGAACTGCTGAAATATAGTGAAATATCAGTCAAAAGAGTGAAATATCAGGAAGAGTGAAATATCAGTGAATTAAAAGTGATATATGAGCGTATAACATCGCATATGAACCACAATACGAGCACCTCTCGCTAGCCTAATACAGTAAGAGACAACGAAAAGCCCATCAACCATAGTGCACTTAAATACGAGCAGAAAATCGCCAGGAGGAGAACAATTAGTACGAGCTAAACAATATAGATTGATAAACAATCACAGCAATGTAGTCCATGAAACAGCCGTAGTGCTCTTGAATCGTTTCAAAATCAGCAATCATTATACTTCTGTTGCTACCGTTAGACTCATAACGTTTCAAGTATAAGCGTAGGTTTCAAATCGTGAAAGTTAGTTATAAGTTATATTAGGTTATATATTATGTAGTTGTATTGTATATTAGTTAGTTTGTTAGCATTAGGTTAGCAAATTAGTTTCACAGCGTTAGTTTCATTTTGGATGCATAAAGTAGTTTAGTTTCAAATCGATGCATATGTTTATCAATAGCATCGGCAGAAACACGGTAGTTGTCAATAGTGCATGGTTGTTTATTTTGGTGTATGTAAGATAATTAAATAAGCAAAGTCCACGAAGTACATTGGTAAATATCCAATACTTAACAATACTTGTTCACCAGATATCCATCTCTAAACATCCATCTCTAATATCCTCAAATATCCTCAAATATCCACCTCTAATCATCCACCTCTAAACATCCACCTCTAAACATCCACCTCTAAACATCCACCTCTAAACATCCACCTCTATACACCCAAACCATCACCCTCCACCATCCCCAAAATCCCCAAATCATCACCCTCCTCCATCATCCCCATCCATCAAAATACAATCCACATTCTAGATCATATCCCAAAACACAAAACCTCCATTGTCATAAAGGCGTCCCAAATTGCCTTTTGTGCACAACCTTCCTATCCGCCTTGCCTCCCGCCTGCTCGGACCACCCAGACCTCCCACCCAACCCTCCATGTTTTAGCACTTTTAGCCGAGCCCTCCTCTCTACAGCATTCCCAACACTGAAACACCACGGACCCCCAGACTCGCACTCGGCCCTGTCTGGACGTGTCGACGGCACGGCCCGCCATTCTTTTGTGCCAGCGGCCTACAGGCTCAAGTGCAAAAAAATAGTTGAATAGATGGAGCCGATTGTAGAGCTGGGCATTCGAAGCACCATCAGCACCACCACCATCAGCACCACCAGCAGCACCACCAACACACCAACACACCCACCCACCATTACTAATTTGCACACTAATTTCCATAAAATCAGCGCGCTTTTCACTAATCCTCACTGCCAGGGCCTCTCAGGCGTGGATCCCGTCGCAGCAGGTCTCCGGCTTTTGTGTCGCCACCTAAAGAAAAAGTTACACGCCTGTGCATATGCACTGGAATTGCACCTTTTGCCTTTTTTTTTGGGGGCTGCTATATATACTGCGGGACCCCCGAGAGGCAGAGGGCACTTTTTGCAGCAGCGCGAAGATGATCAGAATGGACTACGCCACTGGAAGCTACTTGCAGTTGGCGCTGCCTGATAAAAAGGACAGGGAGCGGGAAAGCTCTCCCGCGGACGACACGCCGGAGCTCATTGAGTACTCGCGCGCCAGCTCGAGCGAGCTGGTGCTGCCGTACGTTGTAGGACACGCCCCTACGGGCGTGCTTCTGCCCCCGACACACGCGGGCGGCAGCGACAAGGACTACGAGGACTACTTTCTGCTAAAGCCCAAGCTCCTGGTGAACATTGCGGGCGAGATTGCGGCGTACCGGCTGTACTCGCACGAGCGCGTGGGTCTGAGCAGCCAGCAGCACTTGCTGTCGCCGCCGGAGTTTGCTGGTTTTCGCAGCGATGAGGAGGATGTGCGGGTCGTGGCGCCCTTCACCCCGCTAACGCCGGCGGTGGGCTCCCACTTGGACATTTTAGGTGAGCAGTCACATTTGGATGAATCACACATGGATTTATCTGAGCAATCACATTTAAACATCAACGGACATTTGGGGGAAGACCTTTTGGAGAGGACACAATTGGGGGATTCACATATAAATGAACAGTCACATATAACCAATGAGCACTCACATATAACGAATGAACAGTCACATATAACCAATGAGCACTCACATATAACGAATGAACAGTCACATATACCAGACAATATTGGTACATCGCATGTTATAGAACGGAGAACACTCACAAACCATGATCTCAATGAACAAACCAACCTCCACCCTCCAAACATAAACCTCCCGAGTTTTCCCACCGCAATGCAGCACCGCAACAGCATGATCACCAACAATGGGCTGCTCACACCAATTGAAGACATGGGACTCATCATCCAGGACAATGTGCCCGACACTACGGACTACGACTTTTTGCTCGTGGACGACAACCCGATCAACTTGCGGATTCTCGAGCGCGTGCTCATCAAGATCTTTCCGCTGCTGCGCATCCAGCTGGTGAGCGACAGCACGCGCGTGGTGCTGCTTGTGAAGCGGCAGCGCTTTGACATTGTGTTTTTGGACATTGAGATGCCGGTGGTGGACGGCATAGAGATTACAAAGTTCTTGCGGGGGCGCGCGGTGTACAACTCGTGGGGCGTGGTGGCAGTCACCACGCGCACGTACCCGCAGGACTTGGCAAAGTACAACAGCATAGGCATAGACCATACGTTTTCGAAGCCGTTAAGTTATAATTATGACTACTTGATGGATATTATCAAGCTGATTATTCGGTTGAGGAAGCTGAGGTTTGGGATGGATTTATAGACGCGAGTGAAATCCACCATCTCATTACGAACGAAGTGAGTATGAGATGGTGGATTGAGTGAGTAATTAATGTATGATAATGATAGGTAGGTTGATTATTGTATTACGAGAGATTTAACGAACGAGATTTAACGAACGAAGTGAGTTAAATCAAGAGTGAGTTGAATCTGGAGTGGTTGAATCTAGGTTGAATCTAGGTTGAGTCTAGAGTGGTTGAAGTTAAAGTGGTTGAATGTAGGCTAAACTGTGTTAATCTACGAACGAAGTGAGTAATACAGGAAAGATTTATTTTACAAACAAAGTAATCTACGAGTGAGTGAATCAACGAACAAAGCGAATAATATAGGAATGAGTTCATATATGACGAAATGAGTAGTCTGGAATAAATTCAGCTAATCTACGAGTGAAAAATCAGGCCCTGGAAAATGAGTAAATCTACACAGTAAGAACACATAGTGAGTAAATCTACACCTACCAGTAAGCAATCTACAATGTAATCCTTGCCTTGTTTTTTGGCAAATCTTGGTAAATCTCGACCCTGATGTTAAGTAATTTTGAAATTAACACTACTGATTCACTCTTCTTCATCAAAACTTGGTAATCTTTTAAAACTCTTCTTGATATATAAACAATCTTCAGAGGATTTCAGTAATCTCAATAATACAGTATCATCGAGCTCTCCAGGTCATTCCTCAGTTAATCTCGGAGTACCTGACGATAACAAAATTTACTTTGCTAAATCTTAAATCTTGATGAATCGTGGAGAAATCTGCTGAACGATTTTCATAAATCGCTATTTTGGTAATTAAATGTACCAACCCAAAGAGATTCTCTCATAAAATAGCTCATTAAATCGTGTGGGTAATCACCTCGATTCACTCAGAATTAACTCACTCCGTTCGTTAAATCCTCGTTCGTTAAATTCGTTAAATCACTCTTATTTTTATGCCTTCTCCGCTATCACTAGATAACGCGCAGCGCACTCCATCCCCCCAATAAGCATCCCCACTTATATCCTTTACACAAACCAACCATAAACCACTATATCCATCTAACCACGCTAAATGCTCCACGTAATCCACGTAATCCACGTAACTCTCCAGCGCGGGTCGTCTTCGTTCCTACCTTCATCCCGTGTAAACTTGACTCAACCAAAAGATCGCTAATTTCTGCGTGAATTCATGTAGAGCGTAAATTCAACTATTATATCCACGCTAATTATGCACACTGGCAGCTGCAATTCGTGCCACCTAAAAAGCGTTGCTATAATCAAGTGATTTCTGCTTACGTACACTCTTTACCTCCAAGTTGTCGTCTTAACTCTTTATCACTCCCCGTTCGTCTTAACTCTTTATCACTCCCCGTTTTTTGTCCTATACAAATCTTATCATTTCATTTGCCATTTCATTCACCCATCTCGCTTCCCCCATTGTTCACCGTTCAGTACATGCCTACCTATTGTCCCGTTTACTGTTTGCAGCTGCCTAATTTCAACGCTGCACAATGATCTGCATCCCTGGCCCACCAGTGCACGTTCCTGATAATGTTCCACACCAGACGTTCATTCTGCCCTTTTACACAGCAGACAATCTCTTCGATTCTTTGTAAAGGCGGGCTTGGCTTTGCGTCGCTCGTCTCGTTTACGTCGCTGTGCCACTCCGAAATGTAGGCTCACTCCGGCGCTGCTCGACGGCCTAGCCTGCGGTGGCATGATGGCCCTTCGTCTGGAGGTGCTCTGGCTTATCTTAGTGCCACTCCATTGTCACTTCCTGGGGTTTGTTTGGAGATGTTGCATTGTCTTTTACGGTGCGAGGGTTCGTATTGTCCCGTGCTGGGTTTGTGCACCACCGTTGTCTTTTTTTCAATTACAAGTGTGCTCGCACCATTGCCTTCGTTTGCACTGGCTCATTGTTCTGTATTTAGATTTCTGCTGCTCCAACTAATGCCCTGCTATTATCCCTTGTCTGGAGATCGACCTATTGTTTCCGCATTGGGCGAGGCTGTACTGTACTTGCGGCTGGAGCCGATAAGGGAGGTATCGCAGGAGACAACTTTTAGCGCATGAGGTGGTTTCATCAGAATTCTGGCTGCAACTTAGACGTCTGACAGCCGGACGCAGAGAAGAGCCTTGCTTTGGAATTTGCATGTTTCAGCCTCTGAAACGTTGCCTGAAGGGGTAACCTAGGTGTCAAGGAGTTATAACTGACGGAGATGTGGTGATAAGAAGGAACTTTGATGGAACTCTTGGTTTTAATAAGTAATAAGAGGATGGGTTGACGGATATCTGTTATTTTGTTTCTTGGAGCATTGAACATTATATTAAATTCCCTTACTAAACATTTTTAACGCATCTGTCAATCAGTATTGCTATGGATCTACGGCTTTCAGTGCATTATTCGGGCCTGTAACTTTAAAACGTGTGGAAGAGGGTTATGGAGTCCTACTGCGTTGGACCGCTCGTTTCGACATGTTCGAATTTTATGTTTAGACTTTTGGTTTAGATTTGCGTTTTAGGTTGTCTTGAGACTGTGTGAATGAAACGTTTGGATTTTCTGGAGTTTGAAGTTCAGTTCATAGCTGCAGTTATAAGTATTACTGTTAAAATCAATTTCAAAAAGTTAACAGTTAAGTTAACACTTCAAGTTAACACTTCAAGTTAACAGTTTAAGTTAACTCATCAAGTTAACACTTCAATATTAACTGTTCAAGTTAACAGTTCAAACTTACCAGTTCAAACTTAACGTTCAAAGCTAAGTAAACTCAGAACGTAAAAGTCCTGTTAAGCTTGATCCCTCACATCAGGATTTCAGTTCCTAAGTGGTCTCACGTACCTACAACTGTTGTCATAGTTATTGTTGTCATAGTTATTGGAGGCTGGTTAAAAGTAGTAAGTGGAACGTTCTGTTAGATGCTGCAGTCCGCTTTGTGTTGGATATTTGGGTGCAAAATTTTCAGGCCTTGCACACAAGGCGCCATTTCCAATACGTTTGACTTTGGATTGATACCAAACATCTTGATACGTAAACAGTAGTGCCCTATGATTATTCTACAAGTCAATGGTGCATTTTGTGAAAGAAGTTTATACACTGAAACTTTATCCTGAGATCCAAACTTTCCAGAATGAGTTGTGAGGTTTGCTATCTTTTCTTGCACACATGTATGCATACAATTCTTGATACTGTGCATTTAAGCTAGTCTTGTGCACAATTTTGCGTACAATGATTGGAAACTGCAGAATTTGAGCTAATCCAACTCACATTTTTGCATGCAATATTGGATACTGAACTATTTAAGCTAATACAACGCACATTTTTTGAATACAATATTGGATACTGAGCCATTTAAGCTAATCCAACACACATTTTTGCATACAATATTGGATATTGAAGCAATCCAACGCACATTTTTGCATACAATACTGAAGCAATCCAACGTATATCTTTGCAGAACACACCAGGAACTCCTTGACACATCCACTTCTGATACACCAACTTGCTTTATCATACATGAAACCCCTTATCGTTCCTTAAACATTCCTAGGAATGCTTGCCAAAATCGCTTCATAATCAAAAGTTTAGATTCTGTTTAACATACTGTCCTGATAACTGAACCTTGCATATCCAACTCTACAACCACAAGCAGGATTCAAATTCTTTAGCCAACTTTTAAAAACTATATTTCCGCCAATTTTCCTATGATAACTTAACAGTAGTCTCCAAATCTTAAGGGTTGAATAGTACATTGGTTGACAGGTACTCCTCTAAGTTGGTTGAAAAGCACTTCCAGTAAATTTGTGGCTGAGTACTCTCAATGCAAGGAGCTGCCTTCGTAAAGCCAGTGGCTGCCTTCGTAATCCTACAAGCAAGATCCCATGTACGATCTGAGGTAGACATGTAGACTGGAGCGCAGTTTTCAAACGGCCAGTTCCCAAAGTCAAAAGTCCAGAACACGTTCTCTCACATTTACGAGCCTCGTTTCTGAGAACGAGCAAGGACATCAAAAAGTTTTTCGCAGTCTGCAAATTTCATCAAGGGATACAGGGATTGTGCAACGATAGGGCCGGGCTGATTGTGGACACAGTCTTGTTTCTGTGCTCCTTCATATGTGAATTTGCACCCAACACATTCGTTGCGCTTTCTCTGCATTCCCATCCGTTCACCATCTGAAAAATCTCTGCGCACAAACTGTGAAACCTAATACGAGCATTACATTCCACCATGAGACCCAAACAAACCTTAATCCTTTTCTCATACCAGCACCTATATAACACCTCTCTCCTTCTACAGCTTCAAATCAACGAAACCACCTCGACGAACTCATCGCAACGAAACCAGGTCAAGGGGCTGGCCATTTTTGTGCGATCGAACCCAATTTGCAGCTATTAATAAACAGTAGTAGGTTGAAGTCCTGTTGTGAGCCCTACAGTGAGAGATATCTGAAACCAATTTCTAAATCATTGGATGGACAACAAGTATATGTTTAAGATGGGAAGCTCACATGGCGAAGGGTCCAGCAAACAGTTCTACGCATGGAGCTCGTTTCTCGTTCTCCTTGCGCTGGTTGCAGGGCGAACATTTGAGAATCAGCCCTTTTCCAAGCTGAAGGGCGCAGGTACGGCCATTGTTTTATGCCTCAATACGTTGGTCCAGGCTGTCAACAAGTTTCAGCCGTCGAAATCCACCTTGGCCTTCAGTATAGTGTGTGCCGTGGCCGCACACCAGTCGACTTGGATAGCTACGTGGATTGCTGGCGAGGTTTCGTTGCTCTTTGTGATCCAGTACCATGCCATCTACTCTCCAAGATCTGAACTCGAGTGGAACAGCAAGACTAGGAATATCACCGTTCTAACGACTGGTTTCATAATACTTACACTGGTTCTTGGTGGAGTGTTTGACATACTGCACTTTGATTTGGTTGGGGGTAGTATCATCACCCTGCTATGTGTGTACATGAATGTTGTGATTCAGTACCATAATCCGTGCCGACAGGCAGCGATGGTTTGGTCGATTGCGTTCATATTTGCGTTTGCAACCTTTGACATCCATCTGTCTGCGTTTATGGTTGCGTTGATGCTTGAGTTGACCATTCTCTTTTTTTTGGAGGCGTCCAAGGCCACGGGATGGGGGATGGAAAAGGCTGGCAAGGTTAAGTATATTAAGGGTGGTAAGGAAAGTTTATTTTTGAAGAATCTGAAGGACAAGGAGAAGTGTGTTGAGAAGAAGAGATCTTATTAGTTGGGGTTTCTTAAGGTTTGGGAAGATTATTGAGAGTGATAATATTAATTGGGATTTCTTGAAGGTTCAGGATTGTTGAGAGTGATAATATTAATTGGGATTTCTTGAAGGTTTAGGATTGTTGAGAGTGATAATTAATTGGGATTTCTTTAAGGTTTAGGGAAGTGCTTGGAAATATTAATCTGGATTGGGTTTCTTTGTGAGGGCAGAAGAGTTGTAAATTTAGTGATTACATATTCTTTCAATGTCGAGCTAGCTTTGATACAAGTGTGTTGAGAGTTGCATCTTAGGACAATTGGATGCAAATTGGGTAAAGTTTAAGGTATATTTTTACAGAGTAAAATAGTTTATGAGTGATATGGAGGATTTTATAGGGATAAGCAGTGAGTTGGGAATTGTTTGGAAAGACTGTTGGAACTTTTTAACGTCTTGGAGGTACCATGTTTCACAAAATCAATACGTAAAGCTGCATCTCAAAGAATGTAGATTTAATTAAGCTGTGCTACAGAAGCGACCCAACGGTTAATGGGTTCAGTAGATTATTGTTGTTTCAGGAACTGCTTAAAGAATTAGCTTGTTTAAGTTTCTCTAAGTTGTGGGTTATTTAAGTATTGCTAAATTAGTGGTGGGGCTGGATTCCTTTATCCTTCACAGTGAGCTCTCATATCTACTTACCACTTACTTTTATCAAAATTCACTACAGACATAAGCGTGAAGCTACGCATCCTTGAAGATTTAATATCAACTTCATGCTAATCTACAAAGATCAATCAACTACAACTGTTCCTACCATTTGACCAATTTCCATCGAAAGTACGAAACCTTTTGGGAAAAAAGCTGCAAAATTTCAAAAATTTGGATGCAAAAAACACTAAACTGAATTACAATAAGAATACGAAAGGAAGGAAGAGTTAGATAGCTTGAGTAGCACTGGTACAAATCCGATAAAACTACCATATCAACTCAAACGACTATTCAAGAGGCATAAGTCATTTGTAACATATCAGCAACCTCATTACAATCTCTCTCCAAAGTCTACACAAGTCTCTCACCACTCATCACAGAAACTTCCCTTTTTCTTTAATTCCCCAATACCCCATACACTTTTCTCCATCCATATACCAACCATATCTCTTTATCACACTACCACAATCAATTCTCCCACTCTTTCCCCCTCTCACAGCTCATCCACCATATCTCATAACAAAATCCACACCTCATACCCTTCCCTCAAACCTCATCCTCCCCTCCCTCGCCACTCTACCTCCATCCCCTTGCCACTCCCTCCTTAATCAATGTGGCAACATTTGTAATCAGTCATCCCACCTACCCATTACTAATTCATTCCTGCCTCGGACTTGCCTCAACTATCCATTTCCACAACAAAACTCATCAGGAAACTAATCTGTGATCAAGTTTCACCTACATCTTGCTACACAAACCCTAAATCCTTACACGACACGCGTATTTGTTTTGAAATCCTCACCTACCCGTCTGCTCAATTCCTCACATCCTCGTCTGATTGGCTGTGAAAAACGCGACTTTTTTTAAATCCACGTCCCACGCCAAAAAAAATTGCACGCGTAGGATCATATATAAACTGGCGATCGCCTTTGGATTTGCCCGTCTACCTTTTTCTTTATCTGGGCCTTTTTTACATCTACGCACTATGGCCGTTTCTATATTTGTCCGCAAGGTGGACGGTAAGATCACCGAAGAGGACTTCAACGCACAGGTCTTGGTTGATTTCTTGAAGACGCTCATGACTGGTTTGGACGCAGACCACTTGAAGATTGAGAACCTTGTCGAGAAGGTTGGTGCTGGTTTGCCGGAAAAGTTCCACAAGATGGAGTTGTACGACTTGCTTTGCGAAGGGTTGGCGTCGCGCGTGATCCAACACCCTGACTACGCGACTTTGGCGGGCAGAGTCGAGGCCGTCAAGTTGCAGAAGTTGAACAAGATCTCGTTTTCCGACAACATTGTCAGATTGAAGAACTACAGGTTCGGCAAGAACCCCAGAGCATCGTCGTTGATCTCGCAGAAGTTCTACGACACCGTGATGGCCAACCCCAAGTACTTCAACGACTTGATTGTGCCCGAACGCGACTACAACTTGACGTACTTTGGTATCAAGACGTTGCAGCGGTCGTATCTCTTCAAGATCAACGAGCAGACGGTCGAAACGCCGCAATTTCTCTTCCTCAGAGTCGCCATCGGTATCCACGGCGACGACTTGGAGTCTGTGGCCGAAACCTACAACCTCATGTCGCAAAAGTACTTTGTGCACGCGTCGCCCACCTTGTTCAACGCCGGCACCGAGTACAACTACTTGTCGTCGTGTTTCCTTGTCGCCATGGAAGACGACTCCATCGACGGTATTTATAAAACCTTGCACAAGACTGCCTTGATCTCGAAGGCGGCCGGAGGCATTGGTTTGCATGTCCACAACATCAGAGGTGCCGGCTCGTACATTTCCAGCACGAACGGAACCTCGACCGGCTTGGTGCCTATGTTACGTGTGTTCAACAACACCGCTAGATATGTCGACCAGGGTGGAAACAAAAGACCAGGTGCGTTTGCTATCTATATCGAGCCCTGGCACTCGGACATCATGGAGGTCTTGGACTTGAGAAAGAACCACGGTAAGGAGGAAATGAGAACCAGAGACTTGTTTTTCGGCTTGTGGGTGCCTGACTTGTTCATGCAGAGAGTCAAGGAGAACGGCGAGTGGTCCTTGTTTTCCCCAGACGAGGCACCTGGTTTGGCTGACGCCATTGGGGACGAGTTCACCGAATTGTACGAGTCTTACGAGAAGAAGGGCAGAGCGTTCAAGACCATGAAGGCACAGAAGTTGTGGCACGCCATCTTGGAGTCGCAGACCGAAACAGGTGGCCCATACATGTTGTACAAGGACGCCTGTAACGAAAAGTCCAACCAAAAGAACTTGGGTACCATCAAGTCGTCCAACTTGTGTACTGAGATTGTAGAATACTCGACCCCAGAAGAAACTGCTGTGTGTAACTTGGGTTCCATTGCGTTACCATCTTTCATCAAGACAGTTAAGAACACCGAAACAGGTGTTGAGTCCTTGCAGTACGACTTTGTCAAGTTGCACCAGGTTTCCAAGGTGTTGACCAAGAACTTGAACAAGGTTATTGACGTGACCAAGTACCCGATCGAGTCGACATACACTTCCAACATGAAGCACAGACCTATTGCCATTGGTGTGCAGGGTCTTGCGGACGTGTTTTGCGAGTTGAGAATGCCGTTTGACTCGCCAGCAGCCAAGCACTTGAACATCCAGATCTTTGAGACCATCTACCACGCGGCCGTCGAGACTTCTGCCGAGTTGGCCATTAGAGACGGACCGTACGCCAGTTTCGAGGGCTCGCCAGCGTCCAAGGGCCTCTTGCAGTTTGACTTGTGGGACCACAAGCCTTCGGGATTGTTTGACGACTGGGACCAGTTGAAGGAAAAAGTCAAGGCTACTGGTTTGAGAAACTCGCTTTTGGTGGCGCCTATGCCTACAGCTTCCACATCCCAGATCTTAGGTTTCAACGAGTGCTTCGAGCCATACACCTCCAACATCTACAACAGACGTGTTTTGTCTGGTGAATACCAAATTGTGAACAAGTACTTGTTGAAGGACTTGATCGACTTGGGAATCTGGAACTCCCAGTTGAAGAACAAAATCATCATGGACAACGGTTCGATCCAAAACATCCCCAACATCCCCCAGGAAATCAAGGACTTGTACAAGACTGTGTGGGAGATCTCCCAGAAGGTCATCATAGATATGTCTGCCGACAGAGGCAAGTTCATCTGCCAGTCGCAGAGTATGAACGTGCACTTGCAGAACCCCACCTTTGGCAAGTTGACTGCCTGCCACTTCTACGCGTGGGAGAAGGGGTTGAAGACTGGTATGTACTACTTGAGAACACAGGCTGCTACAAGAGCGATCCAGTTTACTGTCGACGCGAACGACGCCACTGCGATTGGAAACGCGGCGGACTTGAACAAGTTGAAGAGAAAGCCGTACCAGGAGGTCAGCTCCATCAAGGGCGACGACGTCAATGTTGTTGATGTCACCAAGCAGGCGGAAATGCCAAAGATCCAGATACACAAGAATGAGGTTGAGGAGATCAGCAAGCGTTTGAGTGATGATGTGGTGATACTGGAGAAGACTGCTACGGGAAGTGATGAGGAGAACTTTGATATATATGACTCCACTCCGGTTGTTTGCTATATTAAGAACGGTGCCGCGGAGTGTACTTCATGTTCTGGTTAATCTTTGTTTGTAATGTACTATAATTTGAATGAGAGGTGTAGATTAGAGATGGTGGAGGGTTAATCAGTGCACTTTCAATTGGAAGAATATTGGTTAGTTAGTGCACTTAAATCAAGTGGAAGAATATTGGTTGGTCGTCAAATCAAGTGGAAGGATATTGTTAATCAGTGCACTTTAAATCAAGTCTAAGGATATTTGTTAATCAGTGCACTCTAAATCTAACGCAAGCATATTTGTTGATAAGCTACCACTCAAAATCAAGTGAAAGCACATTTGTTAATCGGCATATATACTACTTCATTCACTTTAACTTTAGTCAACATATTTAATACTTTCAATAACTGTGTAACACAATCACTCTTCCTTTTACGCTTTAATCAAAATAATACTCCAATCACTTCCTCAAGCATATAATACTTGTTTTCACTTCTTAGCTTTCTACACTCAAATCAGTGTATATAATACTTCCAATAGGTTCATTCCAATATATAATACTTGATTTACTACATCCTACTTTCAAGTCTATAATCCATAGACAATACCTTCATTCAGTTCTTCCCAACTTTCTATATCTAATCAACATATATACTTCCACTTCACTAACTAAATATCACTCACTTCTAACTATACTTCCATCACTATGACTTTCCACTCTAATCAACATATGCCATATTTCCATTAGTTCTTCCAACCTATATATATACTTAACTTCCTAAATGTATGCTTTCATCCACAATAATACTTTCAGTCTCTTGCTCCTAACTTTCTAAATTTAACCAAAATGTATAATCTTCAAATCACTTCTTCACTACTTAACACTCCCATTCCTATACTCTTCTATTACCTTCTCTTCCATCACCGTTTCTTCCATCACCTTTTCTTAACTTCCACTCTTAATCAACATTTATAACACTTCACCACTACCTAACTATAACACTTCATCATTTCAATCACTTCTTACTTAACTTCCTATTAGCATAATCAACAACCTGCTGGAACCCCAGATGCGTCACAAACAATTTCTTACGAACCTTATCAGACCATATAAGAACACCAACCTCCAGTGCATAGCTCGAAATAACATCAAACTCCTGCTGGTTCGAAAAATCCTTGAACAAATAACCATCGTAGGTCTGTATTCTGTCCAACTCCAACTGCCACAACTTGATCTGGTCCACCACGGTCGGAGGCAAGATCTCGAGTCTGTGCTGCTCCACCACCCCATTCGCCGATTTCGACTGCGGTGCACCTCCAGCAGTATTAATATTATGGTTGGTGTCAAACTCAATCTTCTTGTCCAACTTCTCCCTCGCTAGCGTCTTCATCTGCGGATGTGCGTTCGTCTCCAAAAACTTGATAATCTGCACGGCCGTGATTCCATTGTATAACGCATTCCTAATCAGCTCTCGCGTAATCTGCCCGCATATCATGTTCGAAAACCGCGTCTTTAGCAGCACAAACAAGTTGAGAATGGCTATCTCCAACGGCGAACTAGTATACGCATACAACTTGAAGTTTGTTTCTATGATGATGGAGCCCTGCTGCTGCTGCTGCTGCGGCTGGTGCTGCTGGTCCAGCAGGGCTGCGTTGTCCAAGACCTGGTCGACAGCCATGGACGGGGTCTTCAACGCGGCGGAATCAGACGTCAACGTCGTCGCCAACCGCGTGGGGTAGAACCGGCCCGAGTTGTGCGACCGCTGGTACACCAACCCGTAGTCCTTCAAGTCCGCCAACATGCTGATCTGCGTGGCCGACAAGCTCGAAACCACATAACTCTTACCCAACTCAAGCGACCCCAACGTGAAAATGAAGTTGAGCACGTCCACCGGGTCCATGTGCAAGTCTTGTGTGAGGTTGAGGTACTGTAAAAGCAAGATCCAGATCTGTGCGTTAACATCTTGTAGCAAGAACTGGAAACCTTTGTTGGTGATGGCCAAACCATGTCCAGGCCCTTCCATCAACCCTCCCGACCTCAATAGCTGGAGCACAGACTTGGACGGCACGATCGCAGAGTCCGTCCCCACCATGAAATGCAAGATGGATTCCCACTTTTGCAGTGCAAACGTGTCCAAGAACTTGATATCTGCCTTGTACTTGTCCACAGTTGTGCACAAACTGCCAAACGCGTTGGTGGTCTGCGACCCCGTCAAGCAGTCTCTGAAATTCTTGCGAAAAGTCTGGTTGAGTCTGATGTGACTGCCCGTACTGTCCTCCTCGATCAAGTGCAACGCTTTCAAGCGCTTCAAGGACTCGAACTGGAGAACGCGTGCCAGAGGCTTGCACCATTTGTCCAAGTCACGCAACAGCACCGGCTTCTCGTTGAACACCATCAGCATGATGTAGAACTTGGCCATTGGGGGTAACAACCGGTATATCGAGAGGCAGGTGGCCGGCGCCTCGTACAACTTCAGCTGGATGGCCTTGGGAAGGTCCTCCAAGTACTCATTGACGGTAGCTTTGAAGAGGTTACTGGAGCTCATTGTTTTCTCTTTTCTTACCTAATCATAAATGTTAACTTTGGAAAATCTCATAAACGCTAACTTTGAAAAAACTGGACTGGTAAAAAAAGTATACTCATCTCGATGAAAAGCGACGGAATGGAGGCCGACAGGGCTTTCGACGACTTGTTTCAGCCCGAGTACAAGGGCAAGAAGTTGACGGACGAGATAAACACCGCAGAAGACAAGTGGAACTTGTTGCCTGCGTTCTTGAAGGTCAAGGGCTTGGTCAAGCAGCACTTGGACTCGTTCAATTACTTTGTTGACGTTGATTTGAAGAAGATCATTGAGGCGAACCAGTTGGTATTGTCGGACGTGGACCCCGAGTTCTACTTGAAGTACTTGGACATCCGTGTCGGGCACAAGTCGACATCCTCGCCCGGCACCAAGGAGTTGATCTTGCCTCCGCACGAGTGCCGGTTGAGAGACTTGACGTACAGCGCGCCCATTTACGTCGACGTCGAGTACACCAGGGGCCGCAAGATCATCATGCACAGGGACTTGGAAATAGGGAGAATGCCGGTGATGTTGCGTTCAAACAAGTGTTTGCTAGACGGCTTGGATGACAAACAGATGGCCAGGTTTGAAGAGTGTCCAATTGACCCAGGTGGGTACTTTGTCGTCAACGGTACAGAAAAAGTCATCTTGGTGCAAGAACAGTTGTCCAAGAACAGAATCATCGTCGAAGCAGACGAAAAGAAGGGCATTGTCCAGGCCTCGGTGACGTCTTCCACCCACGAACGTAAATCGAAAACATATGTCATCACGAAAAACGACAAAATATACTTGAAACACAACTCGATTGGCGAAGACGTGCCGATCGTCATCATTTTGAAGGCTGCTGGAATCACGTCCGACTTGGAAATCTTGCAATTGGTATGTGGCTCGAACCCAGAATTTCAAGATTTATTTGTCGTCAACTTCGAAGAAGCTGCCAGATTGGAGGTGTTTACGCAACAGCAGGCCCTCAACTACGTTGGAAAGCGTGTGAAAACCATCAGACGAGCAGGAGCACCCAAATTGTCCATTTTACAGGAGGGTATCGAGGCCATTGCCACCACCATCATCGCGCACTTGACTGTTTCCGACTTGCAGTTCCGCGAAAAGGCACTCTACATCGCCATGATGGCCAGACGTGTGGTGATGACTATGCACAACCCGAAAATGGTGGACGACAGAGATTATGTTGGTAACAAGAGATTGGAGTTGGCCGGGCAGTTGATGTCGCTTCTCTTTGAGGATTTGTTCAAGAAGTTCAACTCAGACTTCAAGGCAAACATAGACAAAATATTGAAGCGTCCGAGCCGTACATCTGAGTTTGACGCACTTTTGTCCATTAACATTCACTCCAACAACATCACCATGGGGTTGAACAGGGCCATTTCCACGGGAAACTGGTCCTTGAAACGTTTCAAGATGGAAAGGGCCGGTGTGACGCACGTTCTCTCACGTTTGTCGTACATATCGGCCTTGGGCATGATGACCCGTATCTCTTCGCAGTTTGAAAAATCCAGAAAAGTGTCTGGTCCAAGAGCCTTGCAACCCTCACAGTTTGGTATGTTGTGCACGTCCGATACC
Source organism: Kodamaea sagamina (assembly GCA_030556545.1). NCBI lineage: Eukaryota > Fungi > Ascomycota > Pichiomycetes > Serinales > Debaryomycetaceae > Kodamaea > Kodamaea sagamina. The sequence goes on along the minus strand of JAKTUG010000036.1, from coordinate 120,025 downwards.
CCAGAAGGTGAGGCGTGTGGTTTGGTCAAAAACTTGGCCTTGATGACGCATATCACCACCGACGACGAGGAGTTGCCCGTCAAAAAACTTTGTTATACCTTGGGTTGCGAGGACATCTTGAGCATAGATTCCGCCACTTTGCATGCCGAAGGCAACTTTGGCATATACTTGAACGGTACGCTTCTCGGTGCCACCCGTTACCCGGCAAAGTTTGTCACAGACTTCCGCAGATTGAGAAGAACGGGCAGGGTGTCGGAGTTCATCTCCATCTACACCAACACACACCAGTTTGCCGTGCATATTGCCACCGATGGTGGCAGAATCTGTAGACCGTTGATCATTGTGGAAAGCAACAGGCCAAAGGTGTCTGCAGAACACTTGTTGAAGTTGAGGAATGGTGATTGGGGGTTTGACGATTTCTTGACCCACGGTTTGGTGGAGTATTTGGACGTGAATGAGGAAAATGACTCGTTGATTGCATTGTACGAAAAGGACTTGGAGGAGGACCACACGGGAGGTCTCTTCACGCATTTGGAAATCGAACCCTTCACCGTGTTAGGTGCAGTTGCAGGTTTAATCCCCTACCCACACCACAACCAGTCGCCTAGAAACACATACCAGTGTGCGATGGGTAAGCAGGCGATCGGTGCCATCGCCTACAACCAGTTCCGCAGAATCGACACCTTGCTCTACTTTATGGTGTATCCACAGCAACCAATGGTGAAAACGAAAACAATAGAGTTGATCCAGTACGACAAGTTGCCTGCTGGACAAAACGCTACTGTTGCTGTTATGTCGTACTCTGGGTACGATATCGAAGATGCCTTGGTGTTGAACAAGTCGTCCATTGACAGAGGTTTCGGTCGTTGTCAGGTTGTCCGTAAAAACACTATACAGTTGAAGAGATACCCAAACCACACCAAGGATATTGTCAGTGGTATGCGAGTCGACGAGGACGGCAACGCCATATTCCCACACAAGTCCTTGGGCCCTGATGGGTTGGGAGAGATTGGTGCGCGTGTGGAAAACGGCCAGGTCTACGTCAACAAGTGCGTGCCAACTAACTCGGGCGAGTCTGTCTTGGGTAACAACGATGCGAACGACCAAATGAGCGCAGAATCACACAGAGAAACACCAGCATACTATAGAGGCCCAGAACCGTCATACGTCGACCAGGTCATGATGTCCGTCAGCGACAACGACCAGGCGTTGATCAAGGTGTTGCTCAGACAGACGAGAAGACCTGAATTAGGTGACAAGTTTTCCTCGAGACACGGCCAAAAGGGTGTCTGTGGTATCATTGTTCCTCAAGAAGACTTGCCATTCAGTGACCAGGGTGTAACTCCTGATATCATCATGAACCCACATGGTTTCCCATCTCGTATGACAGTGGGCAAGATGATTGAGTTGATTTCCGGAAAAGCTGGTGTGCTCAATGGTAGCTTGGAGTACGGTACATGTTTCGGAGGATCTGACTTAGAGGATATGTCGCAGATATTGATCGACAAGGGATTCAGTTACTCGGGTAAAGACATGTTGTACTCTGGTATAACCGGTGAGTGCTTGCAAGCATATATTTTCTTTGGTCCAATCTACTACCAGAAGTTGAAGCATATGGTTTTGGACAAGATGCACGCCAGAGCCAGAGGTCCTCGTGCCGTTTTAACGAGACAACCCACAGAAGGTAGGTCTCGTGACGGTGGTTTGAGATTGGGTGAAATGGAGAGAGACTGTGTCATTGCGTACGGAGCTTCTCAGTTGCTTTTGGAGAGATTGATGATCTCTTCGGACGCTTTTGAGGTGGACATCTGTAACAACTGTGGTTTGATGGGTTACAACTCATGGTGCACAACTTGTAAACTGAGTGAGAGTATTATCAAAATGACAATCCCATATGCTGCCAAGTTGCTCTTCCAGGAATTGTTGTCGATGAACATTGCTCCAAGATTGAAGTTGGGTGATGTTTTTTAGGGTAATGTATTTATAAAAGAAAAGAAATAATGATAAAAACGGTAAAATTTGCAGCCAAAAAATGCTGCTTTGAAAAAAAATTAAAGGCCTAACCAGTACTCAGTTTTTTCAACTGTGAACTTGCTAGTCAATGGCACATTGTCCAGGGAATTTCCAACACTAGCAGTGTACGTACCCGCCTCTGAGGCCCACTTGTTTTTGTAGGACTCCCAAAACGAAGTTGCTTCCCTCAACGAAACCTCCAAAGTGACAGTTTTGGACTCACCAGCCTTCAAGAACACCTTTTCGAATTCTTTCAATTCTTTAACGGGACGGATGATGCTTGGAGCGTCCTGCGAAACATACAACTGAACCGTTTCAGCACCACCAACTTCTCCTGCGTTCGTAATTTGGACGGTTGCAACCAACTTACCTTCACTCACTGAAGTTTCCAAGTTGGAAAACTCAAAGTGGGTGTAGGACAAACCAAAACCAAAGGGGAAGAGAACTTCCGTCTCAACCTTCTCGTAGAACCTATACCCAACGAAAACATCTTCGCCATAAATCACTTTACCGTTGGTCAGACCAAAGTTGAGGTACGAAGGAACGTCCTTCAATCTCCTTGGGAAAGTCAGAGATAACTTTCCACTAGGATTAACATCTCCAAACAAAACGTCTGCAATAGTGTTACCGCACTCGTTACCACCGTACCAAGCGTGCACCAAACCGGGAACCTGGTCAACCCAAGGCAGCATTGTAACTGGCGAGCCCGACTGGTTTACAACAATTACGTTAGGGTTGGCCTCCGCTACTTCCTTGATCAACTGGTTGGTGTAGCCAGGAATATCCATATGTTTTCTGTCATACCCTTCCGATTCCCATTCCTTTGAGAGTCCAACGCATAAGACAACCTTGTCAACCTTTTTAGCTAACTCAACAGCCTTCTTAATTTCGGCCTCAGGAGTAGTTTTGGCTACGAATCCAAAGTACACTCCACCTTTTTCAGTACCGCTACCTCCCAAAGTGTAGGTTTCACCAGAGCCAAATTCGACTCTAATTTGGTAGGTCTTCCCTGCTTCCAATTTGACACTGGCCTTCTCTTCTCTTGTTCCCATTCCCAAGTAAAAAGAATCACCAGCGACTTGCTTGGTCTTGTTGTCGATGAGCAACTTGTTGTCAATGAACAATTGAGCAGTACCTCTAACTGAGCACCCAAACTCATACTCTGCAGTTTCTTCTGGGGTAAAGGAACCTTCGAAATCGACATAAAAGAGAAGCTCATCTGCCCCCAAAGTAGGATGCATGTAGTCAGACATGAAGTTCCTGGTGGTGTTCAAAGGTCTTGTCTCGAACCATTTACGGTCGCCTCTGGTCCCAGGATGAAGCTTGTAGAACTTGGCAGTGATACCAGCATCTCCGTCTTCATTCACCAAAAGAGAAGCAACATCAGGCAAGTTTTTGTCCAAAAAGGCACCCAAGGCATACTCCAAGGCAACTGTGTTTCCACCCTCTTTCAACTTGGAGGAAATTCCATCAAATGGAGTCACCACGTAGGAGGCTCTCAAAGCAGCACATCCTCCTCCAGAAATCTGTGCAGTCTTTGCATTGGGTCCAATTACTGCAATCTTCTCTTGCCCAGAGACAGCAGACTTTGAGAGAGGTAAAATGTTTCCTTGATTCTTCAACAAGACAATCGACTCGTTGCCAACTTCCCTCAAGAATTTAACATCATCCTGAGATTCGTTAGGACTTTCAACTGCAGATTTAGGAATACCAACCTTGAGAGTCTCATTGATAAAGTTGAGAACGCGGCGTGCATTTTCATCGATAACATCACTGTGGATTTCACCAGAGAAAACCTTGTGAGAAGTAGCAGTAACGGTCCTAAATCTTGGAGGGCCTGGCATTTCCAAGTTCACACCGGCGTCCAAGCCTTCCTTGATCGAGTAAGTTCCAAACCAATCGGAGACGACAGTTCCATCATACCCCCACTCCTTTCTCAAAACATCTTGCAAGATCTTCTTCGAATGGGCAACATGTTCGCCATTAATCTTGTTGTACGAAGACATCAACGTTTTAGGATTGGAGCCCTTGAGAGCAATTTGGAATGGCTTCATGTAGATTTCTCTCAAGGCGCGCTCAGTGATGATGGTATCGACGCCAATACGATAATCCTCCTGGTCATTGCAAACAAAGTGCTTGACGCAAGCCAAAACATTGGTGCTCTGGATACCATTGACAATACTAGCAGTAGCAATTCCAGTGAGAACCGGGTCTTCAGAGAAACACTCAAAGGCCCTACCACCCAAAGGAGAGCGAACAATGTTCAAGGTTGGGCCCAAAATGCAGTGTGCACCTTTCATGATAGCCTCCTTTCCCATCAACTCTCCTGACTTGTAGAGCAACTTCTTGTTGAAGGTTGCAGCCAAGGCAGTACCACAAGGGAAAGAGTTGGAAGGAACAGAGTCAAAGAACCGAGTGCCTCTGATTCCATTTGACCCATCGGTGAGTCTAGCAGCGGGAATCAGCAACCGGTCGATTTCAGCGGTGTGCCAGAAGTCGACCCCAGAAAGAAGAGAGATTTTCTCTTCAAGAGTGAGCTCTTGAATGAGGCGTTCAACGTCTAACAATTGGTGTTTTTCGTAATGAATTTCTTTGAATAATGTAGTCATTGTGTTTGGTGTTTTAAAAGTAGGAGTATAGCTGGAAATTAGGTGTATTTATAGGCGGAAGAACAGTGTGTTGCAACTGTTTGAACACGAATATTTGGTTATGCGGTGAATTTGCAGCAATAATTTGTGGGGAAGGCTGCAATCCAAATCTGGAAAGAGACCCAGAAATCGCTCAATTGGGAATTCTTACCTGGCGTATAGCGATTTCAATGACATTTCAGCAGCACCTGAATAACGTAACTTCCTTTTATCCATTCGCCTGAACTTTAATCCAAGATTTATGGTGGTTTAGTCTAAAAAGCTAGGTTATGGAGGTGAAGAGCTGGTTTTGGTTGGAATAGAGGTATAGCTACTAGTAAGAGTCTCAGAAATCAAAAAAATCCAGCTACTACGAGGACTTAGTCGTTGATTTCATGGATCCAAATGGCTGCATTAGCTGTATTAAAGGAGGGGGTGATACGTGACTATTGCCGTATCATATGTAGCTAAAATGGAAAAGTTTCCTTTGGAGTAAGTCATTTTGTTTTACTTTGACATTTCAATGTGGAAAATATGAAGAAAATACGTTGCGTATACCGAGTTTCCAGTCTTTTTTGTTAATTTGGGGAGTATGAGATAAACAAGTGATGTCAATATTTATAAGAGACAAGGATCTAATCTTGATTCTAAGAAGTGTTAATAGGACTGAGCGAGCTGCTTTCTAATGAGCCTATTTTCATTAATGCTGTTATCCAAAGTGGGTTAAATATTGTTTGTTAGGCAGAAGACCATAAACAAGTCTTACCAGAGAGCTGGAAGTTCAACGTGAGGGTCAAGTTAGCTAACTATTCAGAGACAGCGAAACTTCAAGGGCCATGAGTGAACTAATGAGCCGAGCTTGTCAGGCAAATTGCATTGCCACTATATGAAAGCTAGATGAGTTGCTGGAAATATGCAAACTGAAGGCAGAGTACTCTTAAATCTCACTCAATGGAGGATAGGAACCAATGAAGGTGGTCAGAGGGGTGGGTAACAAGAAGAAGTCTCATGTACTTGACTACTGCTCCTTCGGAATACCGATGTCAAAATGGTTCCGAAGTAACAGTTGGGACTGTTGGTGAATACTTCAACTAGAAGTTGCTTTCTTGCTGCACTCACATATACACTTCTGCTGCGTATTAATTTGCACTCCAATCTTTTCATACACCCAATTTGGAAGATTCATTTTTTGCAGCCATTTCGCGACGCTTGAATGGAAAGGTACAGATTTGAGATTGTTTAAGAGAAGCCTGTCAAAATGCACCTGGAAGCAATTGCTGAATTCATTTCGGGGAATCTCTATTAAATAAAATAGAGCTCAGGTTTCAATTGACTTGGATACGGCTTTATGCTGTTTTGCGTGAATACTGGTTGTTTAGTTATTCAGTTAGCTGGGTGGTTCACTATCTGCTATACCTCTTGAATTTCGGAAGTGGATCAAGAGTGAGTGCAGCAATAAATGCCACTGTCTTTATTTGGCAACGCAGAGAAAAACGTGGAGTGCGTGCTTACTGTGTACACATGGTTGATGAGAGAAAACGTTTACGAAGGTATAAAATTCTCTGAGATTACGAAGTTATAAAGTGTTGGAGTCTTGAGGTAATGAAATATCAAAGAAGCAATCTGCACTTCACACTAAAAATAATATGGAGAGAACTATTGAAGTGTTCAGGGATTTCACCGGCACTTCCAATATCAAGTACTTTCGGTTAAGAATGGTGAATTGGAACCTTTTCTGCAAGAAAAGCCCGGTTCTCCAGTTTAGTGCAACTCAACTGGTCCACATTGAAAGTCTACATCACAACTGTCAACTTTTAATTCAAAAATAATGGACACATTTTAGACAACCATTCGATATGGTTTAGAATACCTTACCTTTGGATCAATCTTTTGAACAGATCATAGTTTGTAAAGAGTTGACTTCGGGCTTCTAGCAAATCCGTACTAGTGCACACTAGAAATTCAGTTCTGGGGAGATGAATGCCGGTAATTAAATCAGCCCCAATAGTGAGTTAGATCAGTGGTTTGAAGTACTCTTGAACAGAATGGTGTTCTCAATTTAATGTTTGTAACCACGGCCCATCATTCAAGAGGTTCGCTTAAGCGAATCAAATTTCAGCTCCACCTCATTATTTGATACTCATCTATGTTCTGAAGCCAAAAGAATGGAGTGTTTTTAACAGTACTAACGTGAACAACGTATTCTTCAGCTTATTAGTCATTAGTGAGACATTCGGAAGAGAAAATACAAAGACATCACAATTTTGATGAAAGCCTTAGCAACGATGCTGGTCATTTCCTTCCACACTATTGAGGTTATATAGTATTTGTTAGAACAGAGAAGAGAGCTGAACTGTGACTCACCAACATTCTTCCAATTTAAACTGTTTTCTCTCTCTTGTTTAGTCTTCACAATACTCCACACAATACTCTACACAATACTCTCCACAACACTCTCCACAATGTAACCACTCAACACTCACAATACACCAGATCATCTATTCCTTCACCACTCCTTGACCATACCTGAGAAATTAAATGAAAATAATCCTCCCTCCCTACATTCTCAATCACATCACCACACTCCACCAAAATCCACCCAAACTCACAACCAAATTTCCTTCTCAACCAAAACAAAAACACAACAACAATAAGCACCGAATATACATTGTCTCAGGAACGTTCTGATAACGGAAATACACTCCCAGAATACATATCACACACACTGCTCACTCCAGTGCTCACTCCTGTGCTCACTCCATTGCTCACTTCACTGCTCACTCCACTGCTCACTCCACTGCTCACTCCACTGCTCACTCCACTCTCTCCCACTCTACACTCTTTTCTCCCTAACTCTCACTAAATTTCTACGCACACCGCCAAATTCCCCCCCACAAAATTCCCTCTTTTCCCAGTGGCTTTCCCCTGATCACCAGTCTACAACAAAGGTCACCAAGTTTTTTTGCTGCAACTTATTCATTATCACTACTTTTTAGCTACAACCAATTATCACCAGCCCTTCCACCAAGTTAGATGCCCAACCATGTATTCCCTCCGGGTCATAGTCGTATTGTGCATCACGCTAGGGCTTGTCCAGCTAGCGGTGAAGCAGCTAGTGGACCACACTAGCTTCGCCCTCAGATCAAAGTTGGGAGAATCCACAGTGGCGCCGGCCCGATACGAATCTGGGCTCGACATCGACAACCCGATCAACGGAGCAGTCAACTCCTTCTTCCCCGTCGACGCCTCCATCTTCTACAACACCACCGAGTACGGTAACTTGACGCAGCACGAGGTGGTAGCCCGCTACGCCAGCTTCAGCCCGGTGCTCGACCACACGTTGCGCAGCACTTACAAGATTTTGCCGCACGATGCGTGCACAGTCCCGCAAGTGGGCCCAGAATACAACAGCACCATCTTGGTGGTGTTGCGCGGCAACTGCACGTTCGTGAGCAAGGTGTCCAACTTGTTGAAATCAGACTTGTCGCCACAGGCCATTGTGATTGCTAATGATGAACCCAACAAGGGCTTGATCACCATGTACACTTCAAACTTCAACCAGGACGGGTCGTTGCGCGTGCCTGTGATGTTCATCACGTACGAGGACTTTGCTGTGTTGCGGGCGATGAGCGACGAGGGCGTGATTTTGGCGGTTTCGACGGCCTCGTTGGGGTCGTGGCTCCTGATCATCTTGTCGATGATCTTGTCGCCACCGTTGATGATCCTTGTGTTTTACGTGGTGATTGTGTGCGGACAAAAGTATAAACGGCGACAGGAGAACTTGCGGAACATGCATTTGGTGAAGCAGTTGACGGTGTATGTGTATTGTGGTGGTGACCACTTGGTGAGCATGCTGGAGTACAAGCGGTACCTCAAACTCACGGGGCAGACACCTGGCAGAGAAGATGGAGGGTCTGCCGGGTCGAGCAATTCGCTGTCTGTGGCGGGCATGAACAGGATCGTTGTGAACGGAGTGGATATACGCAGTCTTAGCAGGCAGTCGCCCAAGGACTATTTGACAACGCCGAGCGACTTTTATCCGTCGTACAAGTGTCTGATCTGCTTGGACAAGTATACACCGTTGCGGTCGAAAGTGCTTATTTTGGACTGCAAGCACTTTTACCATGAGAAGTGCTTGAGCAACTGGTTGATCAACTTCCGGCGCAGCTGTCCGTTGTGCAACGTGACTGTGTTGCGCGGGCCTGCTGCCGAGGGCGAGTTTTTGTTTATGCGCGGCAGCCCGCTGGGCAGTCCGGACTACGGGGCCATCGACTTGGAGACTGGCCGCGCCCATCTGGGCGACATCTTGCACGAGCTCGACTTGTCGCCGGAGGAGGTGATTGAGGTGTCGGACATGGACTCGGTGTATGCGCCGATCGAGACGAGCACGATGAGGGTGGGTGAGAGAAGACCTTTAGTTGAGAATTTGTTTGAGATGGAGCAGAATGAAAACCAGAGTGAGTTGCACAATGAGATTGGGAATGAAAATTTGGGTGAGTTTCACAATGAAGTGTTTGGGAACGACATGAGTGGATTTCACAATGAACATGACAATTTGAGTGGGTTTCACAACGAACATGAAAATTTGATTGGGTCTCACAATGAACATGTCAATCTGACTGAGGAAATGTACAAGAATGATTTCCCCAAAAATGAAAATTTAACCGGAAATGCAATCTTGGAACCCAGAACCGAAAGCGATGCCGTCTCACAAACCAGTGCATCCACAAAAGAACTGTTTTTCCTGGCGCAAAGCGAGTTTGACAACGAAACCATAGGCCAACGGCTCCGCAGAGGGTTCTACCAGAAACCGCTGCAGATCCTCAATCAGTACTCGTCACTTTCGACGCTCAACCAGAGGGAGTTGAGCATGAGCATAGACTCGCAGTTTTCCGGGACAAAATCGGTTGACAACACGGCTGGAACGCAACCAATGGAGACGGAGAATGAGAGTGGGAATGTGAGTAACGAGAGCAATTCCACGATAAATTTAGTGGGTGGGTCACATTAATGTGAATGATTGTTTTATGATTTGATTAGTGGTTGAATTGTATTGGTATTTATATAAGATGATAATGATTGATTTAGGTGGTGTAGGGATATCTGGTTAATTTGGATATTGTTGGGAGTTGAGAGTGTTTTGATTGGAACATTTTGGTTAGTGGGACTTTTTGAGTAGTGGAATGGCTTGAGTTGTAAGGTAGAGTGGGGATAACCAGTGTTGGAGAATGTTGGAGTGAGAATACAATTGGTAAAAATATGGTAAGGGCATGTTTAGATCATCAAGTTAACTGAAGGACAGTTGATCTTAAAGATTACCTCCAGAGGTGACGTATAGGGGATTATTGGGTTGTTTAACCTCCATAGATGTGTTTGAGTGATGTAGGTTATAGATAACCTCCAAATGACCGTTTTGCTTTGTTCTAGTGATAACCTCCAAAGGAGAGGTAAGGGGAAGTTACAAAATTAACCTCCAAATGAGAGGTAAGGGTAATGAAGTTATAATGAAGTTATAAATTAGCTTCCAAACAAAATGTCGAGTATGGGGTTAAATGTTAACTAAAAGGATAGATTGGGTAGATGAAGTTAAACTACAAAGACAGGTTTGGATATATCTATTGTTAGCTTTCAAAAGAAAGTTATGCCCAATGAAAAAACCCACTAAAGACAGATTTGCGGTGCTTAAAGACCACAGAAGGGCGGAAAGGTAGTTTGGGTAGAAAGTTTCCAAGAACATTATGGATAGGTTAACTCCAATTGGTATGTTTGAGAATGAGGTTATAAAGTTAATCTCCAGGAATTGCTAAAATTAACCTCCAAATGATGTTTTTGAGTATGAGGTTATATAGTGATAGCTTGAGTATGATGTTATGAAATTATATGCTTGAGTGTGAGGTTATAAAATGATACTCTTGAGTATGAGGTTAAAAACGATATGCTTGAGTATGAGGTTAAAATGACATGCTTGATTATGAGGTTAAAAACGATATGCTTGAGTATGAGGTTAAAAACGATATGCTTGAGTATGAGATTATTAAATGCTTGAGTAAGGAAATAATCTGCTTGAGTATGAGAATGAAATGCTTGAGTATGAGGTTAAAAATGGTATGCTTGAGTAAGTTATAAAATGGAACACTTGAGTATGAGGTAATTTAATGATATGCTTGAGTATGGGAATGATGTACTTGAGTATGGGAATGATGTACTTGAGTATGGGAATGCTATGCTTAAGTATGAGGTAATTTAATGATATGCTTGAGTATGGGAATGATGTACTTGAGTATGGGAATGCTATGCTTAAGTATGAGGTAATTTAATGATATGCTTGAGTATGGGAATGATGTACTTGAGTATGGGAATGCTATGCTTAAGTATGAGGTAATTTAATGATATGCTTGAGTATGGGAATGATGTACTTGAGTATGGGAATGCTATGCTTAAGTATGAGGTAATTTAATGATATGCTTGAGTATGGGAATGATGTACTTGAGTATGGGAATGCTATGCTTAAGCATGAGGTTAAAATGAACTTGAGTATGAGGTTAATATGATATGTTGAGTGTGGGCTAGTCCACACTATAATTGGAAAACAGATTAAGAGCCCACTCCCCACCAAACCATCTGTCGAGCGCCAAATTCTGTACCAATGAACAAGAGCAATCACAAGTAAACAATTACTGAAAACTCCCACCCTTCACCAGAAATACAACCTTCAATTACGAAAATGGTTCACAAATTTTCTAGTCAGAAAGTCCCATCTAAAACAATACCCGCAAAATTAATACCAAAACTACCAAAACCTCAAACAAAAATTAAACCAATAAAATCAAGAACCATTCTTAATAAACGATAATCCAAACACCCACACGACTGCACAAAAAACCGCCCGGCACTCTGTCAGCCTCACAATCCCAACAATACTCTCGGACGTTCTAGGAACACCGGGATCTCTAGGGTGCCCCACAAGTCTCGCAAAATTAGCGTAGGCTCACGTGACAGTTACCAAAAAGCCCCAACGGCACATCTCAGAAAAACCAAGCAAGAGCAGAGAGTTGATTGCAGTGGCCATTTGAAGTAGCGTAGTCGCAGACCCGAGATTGGACGACATTGCGAGGGCGAGAGACGAGACAAGGGAAAAAAAAAAGCGGCATCATGGACTACAAAGAGGACTCCGGAGTGGGCACTAGCGGTGGTCACAGCTCGGAGGGTGGAGGGCAGTCGGAGGTGAAAGAAGGTGGTGAAGGGTTTGGCGGCGATGGGTTTGGTGGCGACAGCGAAACCAGCAACACCCAGACAAGCACGGATACGAGGCCCGCCGCGGCGGCGGCGGCAGGCAAGAAGAGGAAAAAGAAGGTGGAAATCGCGTGTGTGTACTGTCGGCGCTCCCACATGATATGCGACGAGTCACGCCCCTGCCAGCGGTGCATCAAGCGGGGCATCGGGCACTTGTGCTACGACGAGCCTGCGAACTCGCGGCAGCGCAAGAAGGCGGCGGCGTTGCGGCTGGACGCGCCGCCCACCACCACCACGCTGCCGCACGCCAGCATCGCGCCGACGGCCGCGCCGTCGCCGTCGCCGTCGCCGCTGAAACTGCAGCCCCTCCCGCTCCCGCAGCCCCTCCCGCAAAACCTAGCGACAAATTCCCTCAAACCACACCACTCGCAGCAGCAGCTGTCGCTGCTGCTGCTGCTGCTGCACCTCGCTACGCACACCAAAACCAACTCGGTGCTCGCACAAACACTCCGCTACAACCAGGAACCGTTCTTCTACTCCGAGCACGCGGGCAGCGAGTTCAGCTCGCTCAACGACTTTTTGCTGATGATCGACGACCCCGAGCTCGTCAACGGCGCGTTGAACGACGACACAGAGATGTTGGGCGGCTTCGCCATGCCCGGCACAACCACCTTTGACGACCAATCGCAGCAGCAAAACCCTAACATGAACAGCCTCTTGGGATTTTCCCCGGGTCCCAACATGTTCCCGGCTTCCACCGAGGACGTGGGCGAGCAGGTCCTGAACAACAATTCCAGTACGCATTTGAACAAGCCAAGTCTGGCTGTCAACATGTACGGAATGGAGCAGCAGGCCAGTAACGGCAAGGGCAGTGACGCGTCGCACAAACCGGTCATTTCTGACTCAGCGCGCGACAAGTTCTTTTTGACCGCCGCGGACCCCACCACCGAGATCTCGCCGGAGGAGCGTTTGAAGCAGGTGATTAAGGCGAAACTCGAAGCAGGACTCTTGCAGCCGTACAACTATGCAAAGGGGTACGCGCGCTTGCAGAGTTATATGGACAACTACATGAACGTGTCGAGCCGGCAGCGCATCTTGAAGCCGTTGCTGATATTCCGGCCGGCCTTCCGCGCGATTGCGCGCACGCTTAAAGACGTGGACTTGGTGTTGGTGGAGGAGAGCTTCGAGCGCATGTTGCTCGACTACGACCGCGTGTTCACGTCGATGGCGATCCCGGCGTGCTTGTGGCGGCGCACGGGCGAGATCTACAGGGGCAACAAGGAGTTTGCGCTGCTTGTGGGCGTCGTCACGGACGACTTGAAGGACGGCAAGTTGGCCATCTACGAGTTGATGAGCGAGGAGAGCGCGGTCAACTTCTGGGAAAAGTACGGCGCGATTGCGTTCGACAAGGGCCAGAAGGCGGTACTTACGAGTTGCAATCTAAGGACAAAGGATGGAATAAAGAGAAAGAGTTGCTGTTTCAGTTTCACCATTAGAAGGGATAGGTATAATATACCTAGTTGTATTGTTGGGAATTTTATACCTATAGATCCATGATTTATGGGAATGTATTATATGAGGTTGATTTGTGAGGTTTTTGTAGAGATTGTATTTTGATTTCTTGGTAACTGATTTATTCCGTAGATAATATTTGGTGTATAGTGATTGGATTTTAGTTCGTACGTAATTCTGGTTATAGTGATATGATTTTATGATTGGGTTTATCCTGTTGATATTTGGTGTATACTGATTGGATTTTATGACTGGGTTGTGTTGAAAAGTTGATATTTCTGGTGTATACTAACTGGATTGTATCTGTATTTCTGACGCATACTTATTGGATTATATTCTTAAAACTTGTGAGATTTCTAGACGTGAACGATGAGATATCTAGATGTATACTAATTGGATTTTTAGGGTGCACTGATAGGATTTACTCTTGGTGTACTGAAGAGCTTGGTATTCTGGTGCATGCGGACTAGATTTTGTACGCTATAAGTAGATTAGCAAGTTGTATTTCTTAGTCATGAATTGAGTTTCTGGACAAGATGAGCTTCCAGTGATGAGATAACTTTTTAGTAAGACTGGTTCGTATTTTGAGGCAAAGAAGGTTGCTAGTTCGAAATGGCCTCTAATAAGTAGAATTTGGTAGGAAACGCATTTTTAAGACCGTACGGCTTCTTAGTATGAAGTGGTTTCCAGTGAGGAGTTAAGCTATTCACAAGGAATTGACTTTATACTGAGAAATAAACTCTTACTACTAATTGACTTATTAGTGCATTCTGATCAAACCTACCTCTTGTGTCCCCAAGTGCCAATATACCCTTATTGAGTCTCGTGAACTCTGAATTATAATTGAAGGCTTAAAAAATCAGATTTATGTCAAGGTGGGGCTGCAAATACGGTGACATTTCCCTAAAAAGCAAATAAAGTCTTTTCTAGAGAGTGTTCGGATTTACGGATTCAGAGATTCCTAATACTAAAATTTTGACGTTGTTCCATTATTTGGAGGGGATAATTGGTCAAGGATGGTGAACTAATTCATCGATGCTTAGCTACTTCATGATTTTATACAAGAATAATAAGAACCATCAAAGTATATTTACTTGAGTTCAATGAAGGATAAAAAGAGACCATCTATTCATATTGGACAATAAGGTCCGTAGAGAAATATCACTTATTGTACAGATTTAATAAAGACCATCAGATCATATTTACTTGAATCAATACAAGAATAAATAGGAAAATCAACCATTTGTACTGAATAGGAGAATATTTACTTCTTTTTGTACAAGTATAAATCGGAACATCAACCATATTTACTGAATAAGAGAATATTTACTTCTTTTCATGCAGAATAAATTAGGACCATATTACTCAATCAATGCAAGAATAAAAACTTTCGAATCATAGTCACTCTTATTATACAAGAATTAATCAAATCTGTTTATTATACACTACTCCTCATCCTCAGATGGATCCTCAAATCCCTCCAACTCCTCTTCCTCCACAGGTTCATCGTCATGCGCCATCGACTCCCTCAAAATCCTAATTCTCTCCTCCTTGATCTGCCTCTGCACAACAACATACAGACCCAACGGAGTCTTCTCCCAGCTCATGTCCTTCAAAAACATCGCAACCTCGGCCTTGTTGGAAGGCCCGTACTCAATGTTCGATCTCTTTTGCTGGATTAACGTGGCGTTCGCAGTCAACTTCTCGATCATCTGCGCCAACTGCTTGTTGAACTTCGAGTTCTTGGACTTCTTGGTGAATCTCCTCAAGGCCAAGATGGCAGGCGTGGCCAACTCAGGGAATGCCACGCTCTTGGAGTAGAGCGCAAAGAACTCGCTCGTCAAGTCTATAAACTGCTCGCACACACCGTCCTGGAAGACTCTGCTTCCCAAGTATGCCTGGTTGACCTTGATGTTGTCCTCGAAAAGGAACGGCTGCAACTTGGTGTTATTCTTGGGGGCCTTGGTGATGGTGGAAGATGTCAAAATCTCCGCAATGAGAGGGAAGATAGGAACGAACACGCCCGTCGACTGCGACAATCTGATCAACGATCTGATCAAGTAGAACCTCAACGGGAAAAACTGCGCAGTAGGAATCAACCTCATTGCTCCCAAAGTGACCTGAACTAACGGGTAGATCAACGGCCTCAATGGCGACTCTCTCTTGCCGGTTTCCTTGTCAGGGTTGCAGTGCAACGACAACACTCTCGACCAAAAGTCCAACGAGTGGCAGTACTGCCAGTTGTAGATGGTCTTGTAGCCCTCTTTTGAGTTGGAGGTTGCGTTTATACTGTTTCTCAAGTGGATGGCCAACTGTCTTACGTACTCGAAACCAACCTGGTAGCCCAAAGTTTCGTCGATTCCGAACAACTCGGCTGCCGAGTTCTTGCAGAAGTTTATCAAGGGCATGGTGTGCATGGTGGTCCTTCTACAGTTGGCCAAGAAGGACGAGTAGGTCAACTTCAAGATGGTTTCGAGACAGCTATTCTCTTCCTTGGCGAATTCTCTCGACACATTGTTCAAAAATGCAAATGTAGCAATCTGTGTCTCGACAGCCTGTGTGTTGGCCCAGCAGCTGACCACAGCACTCAAGATCTTCTTCAAGATTCTCTTGTGGGGGAGGAAGTATGGGATTAACTCCTGGATCGACGTCAACACAATGGCAGCGGTTTCGGTGTTGGAGATGTCCTTCAATAAGGTGATGTATGCAGAGGAGTGGAACTTCATAAGCGCAGAAATCTTGTTGAAGTTGGGGTTCTTTTCGTTAATGGTTCTGGCACCACGCGCATTGGTCTTGTACTTGTTCAAAGTTTGGATGGCTTCCGGCAACTTCTTCAACGACAACATCATGAACTCGGAAAATGCCTTGGGGTCGGTTATTCCGTAGTTGCTGTCGTCCTGGGACTTGGAGTTGGCGTTATTTATGTTGACTGCTGCTCTGAATGCAACAATTATGGTCTTGAGTTTCTTTGGAGTGGGTTCGTCCAAGTCGTGCGACCACTTGGCGACCAATTCCAAGTCGATTATCGTTCTGCCGTCCGATTTGTCCTCCTCTTCTTCAAAGACTGGGGCTTCTTCTTCACCTTGCTCTTCAGCTTGCGCTGTTTCCTCTTCACTGTCCTCGTCCATAGCGTCCAATGGGTTGACCGCTTCAAAATCCAACAACCCTTCGTCGTTGTTCTGCAAGTACTTGTAGAATTCAGGGTCCTTCTCCTCCAAGTTCTTCATGCTCTCTTGCATGGCTTCAACGTCCTCTTCGTCGGACGATTCCTCTTCGCTTTCCACCTGCTTGCTCTTCTTGGACTTCTTCTCCTTAGGAACTTCGAATCCACCGTCAAAGAACTCATCTACGGGCATGTCACTGAACACTTCCTTCTGTGCAGCTGTAGGTTGTGGGGCCTCATCCGCAGCAGCAGCCTTCTTTTTGTCACGCGATCCACGCAACTTGTTGTGCTTCTGGACATCCTTCCTGTGTTTGATGGTGTCCTTCAAGTGTTTGCTCTGAAACTTCTTGGTTTGTTTGGAAGTCTTAGCCATAGTTGATGTCTTAATTTTAACGTTTGAAAAAATTCTGAGATGAGATGAGTGAAATGTTGGTAAGCGATTACGTAACTGGCTGCAAATTATGAAGTGGAATGATGATCACGGAGTTGTACCATTCTTTCATGCTTTGCTTGTTCTTCATCTGCGCAAATAACACTCCCCACTGAGTAGTTGATCAATCTTCAGCTTTACCTTTTGAATTTTGAATTTGTTGAACAATTAATACTATTTGTTGGTTATTCACATTCATTTTGAGGCACCATTAACCACCGCCACCATAGCCTCAATACTTTAATCTACGCTACTTTGTTGGTCTTCCAGCGTACATAAATTTGCCTCCCCATATAGCTGAAACGATAACCAATCAAAAACTTTGTGTCCTGGCAAAAGTTGGGGCACATTCACCCAGCACCCAAAATTAAGACATCCGTCTATTGTTGAATATCCGCCAACATTACCCGAGATGACCAAACAGGCTAGAGGTTGGCATTCAGTGAAATATTTCCAGACATCCGTTCATGCTTGCTGGCTTGTTGGCAACAAAATAGTCCGTTCAACAGAATTTCAGAGACAGGTAATTATCAACAAAATTCACAAGGTCAGTTA
Source organism: Kodamaea sagamina (assembly GCA_030556545.1). Taxonomy (NCBI): domain Eukaryota; kingdom Fungi; phylum Ascomycota; class Pichiomycetes; order Serinales; family Debaryomycetaceae; genus Kodamaea; species Kodamaea sagamina. Next base: position 102,492 of record JAKTUG010000036.1, on the reverse strand, counting down.
AAAGCTGGTACCCCTAGCAAACGTGGGTGCAAAAGCGAACTTTAGCCGGAGGGTTGAAACTATAAATTTAGAGCCTTTCCATTACTTCTTCACCAGCAACAAAATGACCATTGGAACCATCCACTGCATGTACACCACCCTTTCACCCAGGAACAACTTGGTTTGCGACTTTGTCAGGTATTTCCATCTAGACGTCACCATTGAAAATGTGAATATCAAGAGTGAAGAGTTCTTGAAACTGTTCCCCGTGGGGAAGTCTCCCACATTCACTGGTGACGACGGGTTCAAATTGCACGAGATTCTTGCGCTAATTGAATACTTTTCATCTTTCCTCGACAAAGACAGTTATAGAGAGCTCTTTGGCAACGACAAGAGAGAAAGGGCTTCGATTCTCATGTGGTCGAGCTTCATTAACTCTGAGTTGGGCCCTGCCTTTTACAAGTGCATTTTGTTCAAGACTGGCAGGATACCCTTTGATGAGTGCGGTTTCGCAGAATCGTCTGAGATGATGCGCCGCTTCATCAGCGTGCTAGAAGAGAGGTTGAGAGGCAACCCATGGTTGGTTGCAGACAGGTTCACGTTCGCCGACTGGTTTGCAATGTCCGTGGTGCAAGTGGTATACGGGACTTACTTTGGCAAGCTGTTTGAAAACTTGTACCCGAACATTGTACAATGGTGGGCGCGAGCCTGTGAAGTTCCCATGGGCGCAGCCAGAAAAGCGGAATTTAATCTTTTGGAGGGGGTGGACCTAATCGCATTGAGAAAATCGACTACGCAGCAGCACCGCCTAGAAGACTCCCAAGCCCGTTAACAAGAAGACAATTCATTCCGCCTCTTCCACTTCCACCCCAGCTATAGCTGGTGATTGCAAATTTTGCACCTAAATTCCAAATCGGGAAACGCAATCTCGAAGTCTTCTATTAATCATATGTCCTATAAATACCCCTCAAATTTTCCGGTGAAGGCATCCTTCAACCAATGGAGCAACTTGTCATACACTATTGAGTTTGCATTGTGGTAAGCAATGCTGTGGTCACTGTCCGGAAAGAAGTGCACGTCATAGTTTTCTATATTGTTCAAATTGAATTTATCCAAAAGCCAAAGTGAGTTCTGTAAATGGACATTGTCGTCGGTTGTTCCGTGCATTATGAGGAACCGTTTAATTTTCGAATAGTTCTTGTAGGTGCTGATGAGCGAAAGGTTTTCGTAGTTGTCGTTTTCAGCGACTGATCCCATGTAACGCTCAGTGTACACTGAATCGTAGAACAACCAGTTTGTGACTGGGGCCACGGCCATTCCATACTTGAACGTCTTGCCCTGGTCGTACTCCAAAGTCTTCAAAGTGGTGAAACCACCGTACGACCAGCCCCAAAGCGCAACCTTCTCCTTGTCAACAAACTTTTTGTTGATCAGAATGTATTCTGAGGTGATGGTGGTCAAATCGCGCGGTTCCCAGTATCCCAACTTGCCAGTAGCAAACGACTGGAACTTCCAGTCCTGTCCTCCCGTTCCTCTGGGGTCGATCACCAAGACAATGGCACCCAACGTTGCGCTCACAATGTTTTGAAAGTTGATTTGAAACTGTTTGTCTACAGTTTGTGCACCTGGTCCCCCATATGCATGAACCAAAACAGAGTACTTTCTCTTTTTAGGGTCAAAGTTGGGAGGTAATATTTCAATCATGTTGACCATGACGGGCGTGCCATCATCGTGCTTGCCAACTTGGATTTGCTTGTATAATACGGTAGGAAAGTTGGTGTTCTTCATGTGCAGCTTGGTGACTTTATAGTTGTTGACAGTCTTGTGACGGTCTATCAAAGTGTCCACGCCGACACTGCTCATATTTTCTTCGCTTAACAACTCATCGTGCACGTCGCCTAAGTTGATCAATCTTTGCCAAGGTTGCTCCGGGCCGAGGTAGTTCAAGTTCACATACTGCCCATCAGCACTGAACGCACAACTGTAGCTCCCATCCTTCTCTGTGCTTGTAATGACCTTGATTTGGTTTTCGTGGTTCAAGTCCACGGCAACCAAGTGGCGGTCCATGGAAGACCGCATCAGGGTGAGCGCATACAAGTGGTTTTCGTGCTTGTTGTAGGCCACCTGCGTGTTTTTCACGATTTGCCAGTCTTTTGACTCGGTGAGCATCGTAAACTCCGCAGACCTTGCGTGGTCAAACAACGCCAAGTGAGGTCTGTCGTTGACAACGACCCTGTCGACGTATTTGTTTGCGGTTTCGCCTTCGATGATGGTGATTTGGTCGACTTTTTCAATCCATCCTTTGAATCCTTCTGCGTTTTCAGAGGAAACTTCGATAATGGAGTTGTCCTTTGGGTCAAAGACCGTTTTGGTCAACTTTCTCGAGTACCTGTCGGTGTGCCTTATCAAGAGGTTCAGCGAGTCGACCCAGGCTGCGTCGTACAACAAAGTTTCCCGTCCACTCAAGTCCGCCTCTAGCTTTTTGCACGTTTTATCCTTCAACTTAAAATGGAATAAGCTTAAAACGGGATTGGGAGTACCTGGTTTAGGGTACTTGATTGAGGTTTTTATAGGATATTGATTCAAATTGTCCACCTTTTTCTGGTCCAGTTCATCGTATTGCATGCCTATTTCAGTACGGTCTTTGATGTAGTAGTCCAATTCGTAGTCTTGCACTTTTGTATCGTTCAAAGAGGCAAAAACCAAGCTTTGCTGGTCTGGAGACCACCAAAACAATTTATCATTGGCCGTGATTTCCTCCTCGTAGACCCAATCTGCCTTTCCGTTGAAGATTTGAGGGGAACCGGAGTCTGTTATTCTGTGCACCAGGCGTGTTTCCACCTCAAGCAAGTACAAGTCGTGGCTGAAGCCAAAAACAACGTGGTCGCCCTGGGGCGAGAACTCAGCAAAGTGGAGTTTCTCCAAGGACTCTGCGTGCAACGGGTTGGGGTCGGCCGTCTCGCCCGGGGGCTGGATCGGGGTGTACTCCTGGGTTTGGGGGTGGTACAACCAGTACAACGCGAACTGCAGGTGCCTCCACTGTGCAATCTTGTCGGTTACAAGTATGTGGTGGGTGTCAGACTTGTCTGCTGGAGCTGCTGGGTTCAACTGGACTGCACTGGCATAGAAAAACGTGTTTTTATAAGCAAATTGACTTGATTCTAGTATGGTATGGGAGTACGAAGAGTCGATCTTTTGGATCTCAAACCTTCCGTTTGCTTTTCTGGTGAGATAGTAACCTCCTCCTTGTGAATCTCTTGCTTCTGTTTGTTCTCTATTGTCAGAATGCTCTGTTTCTTCTCTCTTATTGGATCCCTCTGATTTTTCTCTCACTTCAGATGGATACTGCTTTTGAGTGAGCCAGTCTACCCTAAGCTGGTACAGCGAATACAAACCCTTTCTCATATTTTCGATCGTTGCGTTCGCATTCGACGCAGAATACGCATTCAACAGCACGTTCTGGCCACTCAACTCAATGCTCGTCTTGTACGAGATGTTCTGCACCGCCTGAACAGCCCCGCCATTGGAGTATATTATCATGCCAAAGAGCCATAGCAACCCCACTAGTGCGCACACCACAAGACAACTGCGCCTCGACAAACCGGTCTTTCCTGTGTACCTGCGCAACACACTCTGGAAAAGGGGACTGCCGTTAAAATCGTCCGGCTCGTCATTCTTCGCGTACTCAAATATATCGTCAAAAACCACCGACAGCAGCGAGCCCTGGGAGTTGCGCGATCCGCTCGAGCTTGGAGTGCTCACCGAGTTACTTTCTACGGGTCCGTCTCTGACAGTCTGGTCCACCATCTCGTACTCCTCTGGGACTTTCGATTTACCAAACATTGCTCTGTATTCTTAATTTATATGCCACTAGTGCACTGCTGGTGTTAGTATCTCAATTATCGCCCCATTGATTACTCTACCACTTACTGCCTGATCTGGCTTTCAAAGGTAATTTCAAACAATCACAAACAACACGTAGATTATTAAAAGTTTCAGAGTGCGGTTTTTTGAGTGGAAAGGAAAGTGATTTCTTTAGAAAGTGGGGAGTGACTTTGGATTGTGTGGGTGATACCAGTCTTTATTTGTAGTTAGAATGCTGTGTTGTCTTCTTTCCCTCTATCCATATCTCACCTCCCTCACCACTTTTCACTTCCTAATCTGGATCGAAAATTCATTAAGCCTTGTAAGAATAAAGAGTAGCCAACAATTGACCACAACCTCACCAAACATTTGACCGCAACCTCACCAACAAGTAACGGATGAGCGAATCAGTCAGCATATACAAGCAGCTCTTTGGGAACTCAAACAGAAACCATGAGTTTTACAGAGCATTGTTCACCTCGCCTGTGCACAGCGAAGCGTTGCACTCCACGTTGGTCGCGAACTCGGAGGTCACCATGGGCGCAGCGTCGATCGAACACGACAGCATAGTGGTGTTGCGCGAATTGTTTTTCCACGGGACCGCCTTGTTGCTGGACGCAATCGAGTATCCACGATCGGGAAACAGCGGTGACGAGTCAGGCTCGGAGTCGCCATGCCCCGCCAACATCGACTTTGAGGGCGAGGACATCACCAGTCTAGGCGGAAGCATGCTGGTAGGTACCAAGTCAGCTGAGGAGGGCGATCTCACGGAGGACTCGAGCGTCGCGGCGTCCTCCAGCACGCTAGACAAAGACATTGGCCTGCGGTCCAGACGAAGAAGCAGTGCAGTAAGCACACTTTCCCAGCTAAACAGCGTGCTGGTGCTCAACACCAACGACGAACGCGAATTCGAGGGAATCGACGACGAATTGCGCTCCCAGTTGATTGCAAACATCTTGTCTGTGTTGCACGTCTGGTTCCGCAGTTTGCACGAAACCAACGTCAAGTCGTTGGCGCGGTTCAAGAACCACAAGGGAAAACTTGCCTTCAGTGCGGTCGACGTGGTGGCACAGGTTTTCCAGTTGCCCGGCTCTCACAAGTCTAACCACTTAAACGACGTCCGCTTGTTGGACTTTTTGACCACACTCAAGTGGAAATTCGAGGCTGTCATTGCTGAGGTGGACACTGCGCAGATCGGTGATGAGATTGCAAACTTGGGTGTGCTCAAGGAAATTGTGTTTTTGTTGGCAGACATCTTGAACCTACTCTACTGGTCGATTCAGCACCACAAGGAGTCGCTGAACGAGTTCACCATTGTGAAATCACTTCTCTACACCTTCTACCAGTCCAACTGGTCGGAGTCGTTCCAGAAGTTGCTCTACTTGGCGAACCCCATGTTTGACGGGGTCCACGAAAAGTTTGTTGCACCCAAAATCCTGATCTCGCTCGAGTCGCTCACAAAAATATACTCCATCATCGGTTCCTTGGCAAACACTCCTGCCAGCCTACTTCCTGAGGTGTCAACCACCGCGTCCTCAGATTTGTCCAACTTGGAGAAGGAGACCCCGAACGTGTACGAACACTTGATTGTCAAGGTCAAGGCAATAGACAATTTCAACTACAGGCAAGAATTCGAGCTGAAGTTGTTGCCTATTCTCGCCAGCAACTTCAACTACTTTTACAAGTTCAGAGATGATTTGTTAGTGAACCAGATCCAGAACAGCTCTTTTTTCAACTGGTTGACTGCAAGCAGATTCAGCGACAACTTGTACATTGCGTACGACACTGTCGACGAAATCACCAACCTCCACGCAAACTACAAACAAATCAGCTTGATCGGCAGTCTCAGCGACGTCTACTTGCAGGAGATCGGCCAGGTGTACGACAAGAGGATCAGGATTCTCAACATCGAGGCGTCCGCGCTGGAGGAAAGCGTCAACTTGAACGTCAACTTGGCGGAATTGTTGCCAATCACTTTGGTCTTGTACACCTACAGTCAGAACTTTACCTTTTTGTCGCGCTTCACAAGACAGATCAACGAGATACTGTCCAAAATCGAAGACGTCACTATTGCCGAAGACAAGTCCATAGAGTTGTTTGAGGTGTGGCTTTGTTTGTTGTCCTATTTGTTCCAGTACCAGTACAAATCAAAGTACATTGAGATGATTTCCAAGTTGTCTTTGGTCATCTTGTACAGAATAACGGCTGCTGGCGACGAGGAGGAAGGGTTTTCTGTGGTCGACAACGTCACCAACTACCAAATAAACGAGTTCAAGTGGAAGTTGTCGCACCAGAAAATGCCTATCATCCCCACCAACAGAGACAACTACGGAATTAAATCGTCGTTGTTTTACATCCTTGACGTTGTACAGAATTTGTTGAGGTTCAACTTGACCAAAAAATTGGATATAGAAAACTACAAGTTGGGAGTCGCCGTAGTTCATCAAACGTTAGATAAGTTGCACAAGGAGGTTAAGGGCAAAAAGAAGGATGATTTGATTGTGGTACAATTCAACACGTATGCCTGGAATGAGCTTTCAAATACTATGATCCAATTGATCAGGTTCATTAACAAGCAGGATTTACCGAACTACAAGTACTTCCAAGGCCAGTCGGAGCTGGTGAAATCCCTCATCGAGGAGATTTTAGTGGTGATTGATTTCCTCCTCATTTTCAACCAACACGACACTTCAAACACTGTGGTGTATGACTTGTTGTATGCGATTTTGCTCAACTACACCCTCATTAGGGAGTATTTGGAGGAGGACACAAACGGCGATTTGCGTGAACTAAACAGGTGTTTGAGATTCTTTGACGACACCTTTTTGTTGAGTAAAGTGGTGGGTGAGGATAAACAGGATGGTGAAAACAAATCGGAACCGGCTGGTAAAATCGAAGACAAAATGGTTGGTAAAATCGACTTGTTCGAGGTTGAGTTTGACGACCCTGTTTTACAAAAGGCTATAAGTCAGTATCTTGAGAAGGGGGTTATAGAAGAGAGATCTAGCACCTACAAGTACAAAGAAACATTTAAGTTTGGGGGGATTACGAATGAAGTTTTCGTGAAGATGTTTGTTGATATGTTCAAGGCGAAGTATTAGACTGAAAGTGAGCTGATGTTGAATTTTCTAATACAAGTTGGGATATTAAGTGTAGAAAGGTTGGATAACATGATTTTTTATGTCTAGTAGAGGAATCATTTTACCTGTTTTATTAATCAATTGAAGCACCATGTATTTTAAATTGAGTCCTCGCACTTTTAATTACACCATTTTAAAATATAAGCACTTTTACACCATTTATAAGAACTTTTACACCAATTTAAATTACAAGCAATTTTGATTTGCCTATTTAAATTATAAGCACTTTTGATTTCATCACACTTTTGATTTCATCAATTTAACTCATAAACTCTTCCGATTTCACCAATGAACCCCTTCTCCATTGTACTAACTCTCAGTCGTTTATTACTTCGTACATCAACCCTTGGGTTGCTTCCCAACCTAGTATACAAATCTATCGAAAACAAAACGAATTAAACAAAGCAAATCTCAAACTCACTTCTTTTCATGAACTGTCCTGAAAAAGTCCATACATGCGGTGAAAACCACCAAAAGAATTCCACCACCAGGACCCAATCTCAACACCTTTGGAAGGAACCCCTTGTACAAGGCCGCAAAACCCTCCTCCCTGGCGACCAACGCCAACGAAGGAACAGTCCAGCGGTATCTCGTCGAACCAGCCTGGATTCTCGACTTAACAACGTCAAACGGAGTGTTCAAGATGGTACCAAAAGTACCACCAATCGTACCACAGGTCAAGTCGATCAAGGTCTTTTCGGTTGAGGTCTTTGGCTTGGGCATCAACCCTCTCACCTGGTGGATCAACCCAAAATAACCGGCATTCCAAGTCACATGTCTCCACAAGGTGGACTCCAAGCCCTTGTAAAGCCCCAAGGGCCCGTTCTGCGCAACAATGTGCTTGACGACCTCGCCCATGCCGTTGAACTTGGACGTCTTGTCCTGCAACTTGATCTTGACCAACTCGAACGGAACCACGACAAACGACTCGGTTGCACCTGCCGTGGCACCGGTCAAAATGGCCAACGGCTGGTCAATCTTGTCAACACCAAAGAGGTTCTTGTAGACCTGGCCCCACTTGTCGTTGGCAGCAAACTTGGTGGCTCTCTTGGGCGCCTCCATCAAAATGGGCGCAGAAATCCCCTTATACAACCTCGAAAAACCCTCTTCCTTGACAATCTTCTTGAGCGTATTGATGGTGCCATTGTACTGGCCCGTGTTGTCCAACTGCTGTCTGGTCTTGACAACATCCAACGGGTACATCACAAGGATCTCAGACACTCCGGCCACAGCACCGGAGGCAAACTGGTAGATGAATGGTAGGTCTGACATAGCGTTATCTTCAGAAAGAGTGAATCAGAAAAAAAGAGCTCGGATGATTGGAAGACAAATTTCCTCATTTAAATATCACAGTTTAAATTTTCAGCGGAAGAGAGACTTGCGAGTGAATGTGTAAAGAAGGAAGGCAGTAGAGAGTGCGTTGCAGAGGCGCTAACGGATGGGACCGGGCCAGCGAAAAAAGGTTGGGGTACAATGAGTCAGTGGAGAAGTCTGGGGGCCCGATACCGGCGAGGTTTTAGCGTGGTTTTTTGTGAACCGTGCTTGAAAATCTGTTCTTTGTGCTAGTGTGAGATCGTTTTATGGGTTTTATTGGATTTTATTGGCGGTGTATTAGTGAGGACCTATACGTAGAGTTTTTAGTGCCCAATATACGGACATTACAAGTAGCAACTTAGTCCCATCTTTGATCTTGGTAAAATCGGGTCTAAAGTCCGCCGGTGGGGAACAGGTTAGGTGTTAGGGACTGGGTTTCCGGCCGTTTTCGTCCCGACAGCCCCAGAATGCCCTTTGGTCGAGGTACATTCTTTGTAGGGCTCCTTTTGAAAATGGACAGTGCGAGCAAAATCTGCAAAATATCCGGGTAACCCCTGAGAAAGTATATAAGAAGATGGGTTGGCTGTTTTTTCGCTTTTTCTTCTTTGTGCGGCAGCCTTAACTATTACCGTGTTGCTTGTCTTTTTCAGATATCCCAACGAGTCGGCAAGCGTCAAGTTAATCAGGCGAGAACAACATCCGGAGACGGAGAAGGATCATCTTAGTGCCCATTGTTTATTGGAGTCGTGTTTTCATGTTGGATGAACGAGGGCTGGTAGATCGTATATTTGTAGGTTATCTTCGACCATCTTTGCGATAGCAAAGATGGTCGCAAGATGGATAGAGTGCAAGGCTGTTGTAATACTGATTTTTAAGTTTTGTTTGAATTACAACTGAAGCAGATTTGAGTTAAATTAAGAGATGAGCATCGAATTTTTGATTTGGGAATTTAAAGAGATTTGATTTCATGTTGAACCATTATCTTCTCCATTTGTATCTAGACACTATATCATGTATCTGAGGAGGAGAAGAACTGAGATGATATCAGTTAGGCTGAATATCAAATGATTCTGAAGTGACTTAAAATGTTACTCTCTTTATGTTATATGATTTTTCATTTTCAACTGATGCTAAATTTATAAAATGATGGCTAGATAGCTATGTTTCCTGCATTATCAACTCATTAATTAACAAGGCCTCTCCAAATTCACCTATCTTGATAACCTTCAACAATTTTGCAACCTATCATCACAAAAAGTAAGGACACGAAAATACCCACACATTTCCATCCACATAATTCAAGTACCCAGAATCAAACCCAATACCCCCTAAACATCTGAATACTCACATTCACAAATATCCCCATAAACATTGCATTCTTCTGCGTCTCATTGAAAACCGAATCATCAACAATCACAATCACCAAACTGATGATCCCCAAAAAACCACCCACAAACAACCCTATAAGCAAGTCCTGGTCTCTATTACGGTCGTCCAAGTCCACCGGGGGCTGTCTGGTCTCCACGTCGCCGTCGTCGCCGTGGCCAGCACGGTCCGCAAACGTCCCGACGTTGCTCCCGTTGACCGTGGAGTTGAGCGCCAACTCCTCCAACTGCCGCAACCGCCGCGTCCGTATTTCCTCCTCCTCCAAGTCCACCACCTCTCTCAGCCCTCCCTCTGTTCCCCCGTACACCAGCATGAACTGCCTCCGAAAATCATTAATATCGTCCTGGTTGAACCCCTGCTCCAACAACCGGTCGAGCCCTATCACCTCCGGCAACGAAGTCCGCTGCTGTGGCTGGTTGTCCATCTCGTTTTCTTGCCTCAACTGCTCAGGTGTTAGCTCCTCGCCAATAAAACAGTGTATGTAGATCTGTCCCTCGTCGCCCTCCTGCGCGTTTCGTATCCTGGGCTCGATGATGTCCCTTCTGAAGTCAACCAGCTCATTCAATACCTTACCGTTGTATATCAACCGCAAGCGGTTGCTGCCGCACTGGGCAGGCTGCTTGGAGCGTATCATGCTCTTGATCCACTTGACATTGACCAATCGATTGACGTCGTCACGCTCGAGATTGATCGAGAGCGGAATCTGCAAGTCACGAATCTGCTCATTAGTCGTGAGCGAATTGGTGAACCGGATCACGATAGTGAGTTTCATAGGTGGCGGCTTTTCTTCCGAGTGGCAACTTTTCGATTCCACGTTGATATTTAATCCCGGCTTGCCAGAAAAATTAAAGAAGCGACTAAACAATGTCTACAGAAATAGAGAAGATACAACAGGGGACTAGCGAACAAGTGGCTGAAGATGAATCTGGATTGAGATACGCAGCCTACGCTAACAGACTCCGGACTATTTTACGTGCGTCTCACAGGTACGTCGCGTACACCTCTGACATTGGGGAGTCCTTCAGGCCTGTTGCCCACCCCAAGTTGGTGACTTTTGGGTACGGGATTTCGTGGGCCTACATCTTGGGCGATGTTTCGTATGCGTCGTGGATTGTGAAGATGAAGAGCGAGGGCAGATACCAGAATGGGCTAATGCCGTGGCAGGAGGCTCCTGCAGCCAATGCGGTTGCTGCAGAGGCTTTTGCGGCTGCGAACGAAAACAAGCTCGTGGAAACTGACTGGAGATTGGTGGGTTTGAAGAGGGGAATCTTCCAGTCGTTGGCCTCAATGGGGTTACCTGCATTCACCATCCACTCCTCGGTGAGATACTCGTCGTACTTCTTCAAGAATGCAAAGTACAAGCCGTTGAAGACGTATGGACCGGTAGGTGTGGGTTTGGCCATTGTTCCTTTGTTGCCGTACATTTTTGATGAACCTGTTGAGATTGCGGTTGATTGGGTATTTGATAAAGGTGAAGAGTTGTATAAGGGAAAACCTCTTTGAGTTTATGGTTGGCATTTTAGAGTGTTATTGTTACATATTTCGACTGTTGAATCTTTGTACGATTATGATTGATTAGGATAGAATTTGAATTTGAATAAACTTGTTTTGTGGTTGAGACTTATGGTGAGATGATCAAAATGATCATTATAAACTAGTTCTCTACGATTACATTCATAAACATTGTTCATTCATTCCTTATCCTCAACATAAATGATCTCTCCGTTATAAAATTGCTTAATTTACTCTTTTAAATTGCTGTTCATTAAATCAACCACCCATTGAAGTACCAACTCACAATGAAATTCTCCTTTCCACTCAAAATTCGTCAATTACTGAGGCTTCGAATAATTTAACGTTCCACACTTCCCACAAGTCCTCTTCTCAATGTCCCCATCATAATCAATGATAGCCTCCTTGATCTGCGTTCCCAAATCATAGCAGTAAAACTCAACCTCGTGAACTACGTCCTTGCACTTCGTGCAATACCATCTCACCTTGTCATTCACCCCGGTGGGCCTGTCCTGTTCAATCACAAGCCCTATGGTCTCTGCAAACCTGACAGGGTTGTGTGGAACGTTGGGTGGCAAAAGAAAAGAGTCCCCCTCCTTGATTTCTACGTCTTTGAACTCGCCCTCGTCAACAACCCTGAGCAACATGTCTCCTTTGAACATGTGGAAGTACTCAGGTGTCTGGTTGATGTGATAGTCGGTACGCTCGTTTGGGCCTCCGACTATCATGACCGTGAACCCACCACGGTGCACACAGTAGTTGTTAACTGGTGGCTGCAACAAGTGTTTGTTCTCTGCGATCCACTTGGGGATATTAATGGGTGGAGTAAGCATTTTTGGATAAACTTTAGATGATTAATTCTAGAAGTGAATAGTCAATCACGTGTATTTTTCATTGATTTGGAGGCAGAGGAGTGAATGAGTTAACTAATCTGGGTGAGTTTACGTTGTTGTTACCAGCCTTAAAGGATAGTTAGTGGTTGAATTGGTCATTATTTGATTAAAAAATGAGTGCAAAAATTAAGCTTCCCCACCAGGACTCGAACCTGGAATCTTCTGGTTCCAGAAGTGGTTACTAATCGTAGCCAGACGCCTTGACCATTGGGCCATGAGGAACGAAGCTGGGCTTATTTTTAATGAAGATTTATTGGATCTGCGGGTCTTGTGGTTTAGGTTGAATTTGTAAAATTTGTGAGATAGCTGTCAAGGAGCACTGTAAATGAATCCATGGATGGCCTCAGCTTTAGAATATACACAAATATTATCATTTCCAGCTACTCTTATTTGTCTAATCAAAGTAATTTCCTGCGTGTATGGACAGCCCATTTATTGTCTGCCCTCCCGTTTCCAAAACGCAAGATTTGTCTTCAACATGTAGCTTCCACACTCCATTCATAAAACAAATCAATGTACCTTTCATCATTCATCATCTACTTGGCACTTTCTCCAAAAGTAGTGTCTGGCCTTTTGGTTTCTGCGGAGAGCTAAATAGGCACACATTTTGATCTGTGTGTCAACGTATTAAAGGTATCAGGGTAGTAATGACTTCATGATGACAACTTAATGAGAACTGTGGTTTCAGATTAAAAATTGCTCACGTCAAGAACTTCTCTTGAACGCATTTGAAGATTTCTCTTGTCTCGAAATGAAAAATGGGATGAGGTATCTGGATGTAATATTAAGAAAAAGCGTAGCTTTGTTAAATAACAACTTCAACCCTTGACAAGAATAATTGGAAGTTCCAAGAAACCTTCTGAGCTCAAGACAATCGAGTCCAGTAATATTACAAAAGGGGCTTTATTATGAGAAAATTAAATTTTGCAACCATTAAATTTGCAGCTAAGCTGATTGATTAGTCGGCGAAATTTTCAATTCTCTACAACAAATATCCACTTACATCCCAACTGTAAATTTATTACTAGTCACCACAAATTACTCAATACTCTCCTCACTCGATCCGTAAGATGGAATCTTTCCCTTCAACAACTTTTGTGCATCAACCATACCCTTTTCAAAATCAACCAAAAAGTACAACACAATAGCAACCGCACATACAAACAAGTTTGGCAAGAACGGATACCTATCATTGCCAGTTCTGTCCTGAATAGTAGCGTTAACCAAACTTCCAATCCAGCCAGTTGCGACTCCAAGCATAATTTCCAAACCAAAATACTGAGCTTCTTCTCCTTCCGGAAGCAAAGTGCTGTAAACTGTTCTGTTTAACGAACGAAGGGCCGACCCTGACGCATTGAACAACACTTCAAATACCCAGAACTCCCATGCATTCTTGAAACCAACTGCTCGAACGTTCCTGTTGATTCCCAAGCAACCCCAGAAGATGCTGAGCAACTGCACACTAAAAAAAATGTAGCCCCATGTCTTGATGTTCAATTTAAGTCTTGGGTAAAGATACATCCACAATAAAGAACCAACAGAAGCAACTATAACTGACATGAATGAGAAAACGGTGTACTGGGAATCTGAGTTCCCAATTCCCAATGTGGACCGAAATAGTAACCCATACACACTGAGGAAGTTGGAATAACTCACATTCCAAATAACCCATGATAAACAGTAAAGGAAAGCATGAGGATACTTCTGGATGTCCTTCACCAATCTGGCAAACCGTTTGAAAATTAAAACAACTAACCACTCACCTTCAGGAACTGGCTTGAGATCCTTCTTGTCCTTTACAGTTGGAATGAAATAGCACAGGAGTAAGGAAAAAGTGATAGTGATAAATCCTGCAATTGTGATTGCAAGTAGAAAGTTGTGGTATCCCTTTTCAGCAGGGCCTCCTCTTCCGTAGGAAATTATGACACCGATCAAAAGAGCTGTGAGGCCGCCCAAGTTCCCTAAAAACAACCCCATCACACTCACAGTACTCCCGCGTTCCAAAATGATAGTCCTTCTTACTTCTTCGCCAGAGTTGGCGTGTTTTGAGGAAGTCGCTGCAGCCCTCATAAACAATGGGATGTAAGACCCTTCAAGTATTTGGTACACTGCATCGTCAATACCAAGTAAAATATACAAGGCAGACAAGGCCCTCAAAATGGGGTAAGTAGCTGACGATAACCATAAAAATGGGACGGCAAGGCTTCCGTAAAGCAATATAGAGGAGATCAATATCCACTTCCTATAGTTTTTGTAATCAGCAATACCCATCAATAAGATTGAAGTGACCCCTTCCAACGCTGTAGAAATCGCTCTTATGTACAAAACGTAGGATGTGTAGTGGACCTTTCCTGTACCGAAACGAACAAAGCAGTCGTTTCCACGTCTCGCACACTTCCCACCTTTTGCACTGCGGCCAACTGCAAGTGCTATCGATTGAATCACCGCAGGCACATACTGTTTGGTCATTGATGAAACAGGACCGGTGCTGAAACACAACAAAAGCCAAGCTCTATACAAGCTCTTCTTGTTCCAAACTGATTCCTCTTGCATTTCAACATCACTCGCATTATTTTCCTTGGTGACTATAACACTTTGAGCTTTGTCTGGAGTGCTTCCAGAAAGACTTGAGTCGTTTGCTAGTTTCTGGTCAGTCATGGTTCTACTCCATTTCACTGCCAAGTTTTAGAGTCTTTATATATTATAGGATATTTGCTCAGGTTTTTGGGAGTCAACATATGTATTTCCGGTTTATTCAATGTTTTAGGATTAAAATATGCTCACTGAGCGAAATACCGTAACCGGTGCAGTAACTTACTTTACAAGCTCTACGCGGACAGTCCTTATTAGCGCTCGGTGGGTTTTCGGCAAATTGTTATGCTTAATGTTATTGGCTGCAAATTTTGAACTTTAAACTAGATATTTATATACAAAGTACACTTGCAGTGCATCTTTTAAATCTTCGACTTCTCCTCCTCTTTCTTCTTTTGCTCACGTTGTCTCACCTTGAATTCCTCCCGCCAGGTAGGCCCAAATTTTATGATTGTCCAAATGAAAACCATGCTCACCAAATTGAGAAAACCTAAACCTGTAAAGCACCACCCAAATCCCATCTTTGAGATTAACTTGTCAATTATAAACGATGATATAGCAGCAGCAAGATTCCTGAGCATGTTACCGATTGCTACCATTGTGGCTGGCTGGCCGGTTGCACACTCTGTGAGGTATGTGTTGGTGAGAATAAACATCCATGACATTCCAAATCCACCCAAGAAAAAGAATACGAAAACTGAGACCACATGAATCTTCTTATCAATGCACCAACCATATCCAATGATGCCGAATATGGAGATAATCAATCCAACAACTTGAATGGAAAACCTGCTCTCCGGAATGTAATCTTCATCTTTCTTCTTTTTCCTCAAATAATCAGAAAGTCTTCCAGCAATTATTGAGCCTAAGATAAGCGAAGCACCTGGGCATATAAACGATAAGCTGATTTGATATGTCTTGAAGTTGTAATTACTTTTCAAAATTTGTGAAAAGCTGACTATCATAGCGTAAAAGCTGGCAAATATAAACCCACCGTTTAATGAACAAAGAAGCGAAGGCTTGAAAGTGATCATTTGAAGCCAAACTCTCAAGGTAGGTTTGGGGGGTCTGGGAAATTTTGGGCTCTCAGGAACAATCTTTTGTTGTCTCAATTGAGGTTTCACGAACCACTGATTTCCTTCCTTCAAATACTCTCCGTTTCCAACAAGATACCGTAAAGTCTCTGGGAGACAAAACAAGATAATCAAATACACAAGGGCCCCCAATATAGCAGTGAATCCAAAGATCCATCTCCATTGGTTTCCGGCAGCAATCAACGACAATATAGGGCCCAAGACGGGGCCTAGCTGAGGACCCATCATAAAATGAGAAATTGCCTTACCTCTCTCTTTTGGTGGAAACAAATCAGTCACTGTTCCAGTTCCCACAGAAATGACACTGGAAGCACCAACTGCCATCAATATCCTGAAAACATAGAGAATCGCAATGTGTGGTGGGAGCGCCGCTAGCAAGACGTTTGCAACAATGAAAATTAATAATGAAGCCAAATATAAGCTCTTCCTACCACCAAAATCAGCAAAAGGAGCCCAAATCAAAGGCGCAAACCCAAAGATTATCATAAATGTGGATACAGTTCCGTTGATTACAGTTGTCAGAACATTGAAAGTCTTTTCAAACTGAGGCAAAAGCGGAATGTAAATGTTTCCACTCAAGGGTCCCAAAAACCCTGCTGCAGTCACAATCAACATTATGAGATTCTTCCTACGGCTGGGAATTGCTGAATATGCTTCAACAGGTTTAACATCTTGAACTTCAGGTTGGTTTCCTTTCTCCAAGTCTGGAGTCTCCAACGTTTTACTTGATTCTTCTGACGAAGAAGGGGTATTCATTATTGATGATGAAAAATGGGATTTGACTTACCTCTTAACATAATACACCCGAATACTGACTCAGTAGAAATATGGTAAAATAAAATGCTCGAGTTGCAATATGTATTTGAAAAGTACATAACCGAAAACTAATAGCTCTACTTGCAGAAAAGTCAAAATCCTTTTTTCTTGACTGGAAGGAATAGTAAGTAACTTAGGACTCATTATTTGGGATAAACTCAACACTCAACATAAGTGGACATATTGGCCCAGCAGGGGTTAATTTTTCCTTCCAATTTGCGTCCAAAATGAGTGTATATTCCTTCAAGACTTCAACTAGTAGCTGCTTCACTTCCAAAAGAGCAAATTTCTCACCCAAGCAGGCACGCTTCCAACCATGGAAAGCCGGTAATCTTGCACTTCGCTTAGCAGTGGCATAATTAGCTTGAATATCTTCAAGAGTTTCTCCCCAACGAGCGGGATTGAAATCATCTGCGTCATTCCCCCATACATTTCTATCTCTTCCAGTACCAAGATTGTTGTACCCGACATAAGTTCCCTTCGGAATTTTGATATCACTTCCGAGAATGACACTCTCCTTAGTTTTCCTATTAATGATTTGTCCCAAGGGTGGGTACATCCTCAAAGTCTCGTAAATGGTTGAGGTCAAAAAGGGTAGTTCACCCTCGCCTATTTCATTTCGAATACGCCTTTGAATGCCTGGATATTTTGCAACCACATAGAACAATGAAAGTAACAATAGCAACGGGTTTTCATGTCCTGCAACCATTAAAATGATGGCATTATCGATAAACTGCTTCAAGTTTATTTGCTCATTCGCCTCGGCTTCTAGCAACCGATTGGTTGCAAAGTTGGAGTTTTCTTGGACGCACAATTCTCGAATTAAGTTGTTAAAGTATCCTCTGAATTTGTGCACCTCCCTCCTCGCCTTGACTCGAGATGGTATCGGAAACCTATCGAAATAAGGAAAATTCATAAAGAATGGTTTAAAAATCTGCTGCTTGACGAACAAAATTCTGTTGTGAAGGATATTCTTCAGAGGGTCATTACTATTGTTCAAAGCCTTGAAGTCTACCCCTAAAATAGACTCACCGGCATTTTGCAAAGTATATTTTTGCAATAATCCTCCAATCTTTAAGGTGTGGCCGCTCTCCTTGATTTCTTCTGACAAGAGACGAACAAATTCTGTAGAGTTTTTGCGAACTGGATCAGTGTCTGGGAATTGGATACTGGGCCCCACGGTGGATCTGTAGAGCTTCCAAACCTTACCATGTGCACTGATGATATTGTCACCCGTGTAGTCAGACAAAATTGCTTCCGGGATTTTATACTGATTACCACTCTTTGCATACACATTTTCATTTTTAAACACCTCCACCAAGTACTCGGGTCTTGTAACCAAGATGTTCCACCTGGAAGCAAAGTAGATTTTCACAGCCCCATGCTCTTCAAGCTTTTCTCTCAAATAGTGGTCATAAATTTGCAACTGGTCCATGGCAGTGTAAGCACCTAGAAAGGATACGTAAAAGGGTATAGTGGGAATGTTGCGTGGAAAATTCACGGGAGGAAACACAATTGTGACAACTGTGTATACTAACCATGTAACCACCCCAACTAAAACCAATTGAACTATAGTAATAATATCTAATTTACCATCCATTGAGTAATTTTGATGTCCAAGTATGTAAAAAATTTAAGTGGATTTTCAATCGTTTTTATTGTAAACTACAAAAGATTGCATTTTGAATAATAGCGCAAAAATTGCTCATTGGTGCTGTGGATTCCCTGAGATAACAATAAAGAGTGTGGGTCTTGAGTTTGGCTACTTCAGTCTCCTGAAATCACCCAAATTTCCAAATTGTAAAATCTTGGGTATAAAACGTCATGTAGTTCTTTCAAAAACGTTTTGAAATGCCGTTTTCGACAACACCTTGCCCGGCAATGGGAAAGTCTAATATATTGGTTTCGTTTTCAACCAACCCACATCCAGTTTAGGACGAATAGGAGACTCGCTAATCAAGAATAAACAGCTCTACAAAGGGATAATTTGGACCTTCCGAAGATGTGAGAAGTAATTTGACCAAATGTCCAATAAGTAGTCTCGTAATATATAAATCCTGATTTTCCAGGCACTCTTGAATTCGTTAACCAAGATGACAAGATATTCTTTGCCAATTTACAGTTCTGAAACTTCAAGTGATGCCAGTATCAACGAAGGCCTCAGTAGCGCTACTATATACGAGAAGATCAGAATGATATATAGTAGAAATGAGGAAGGGATAATCAGCAAGAGGGAGTTTCACTTTCCAGGCGACAAGCAAAGCAGCGTTTTGCCAAAGCTTGGGAAGTCCGAGAGAGTTTTGGAGGGTGGAATTGCGAAGATTTCTCTTGAAGATGACTTGACTGCTTGGGAGTTTGAGAGGCATGAAAACTTTTGGTCGGGAATTATTGTTGAGGGCTACGACGTTGCCTCCGAGTTTGAGAAGTGGTTTATTTCTTTGCTTGTTACCACCAGCAGCGTTGACTATCCTGAGGCGGAAGCCAAAGACTTTAATTCTTACACCGATGCTGTTGCTCAAAAGTTTGTTGAAGAGTTGAAGAACACCACTGACGCTGATGAGTGGGACTTGGGTGGTGAAGCGCACTTCAAGGGAGTTGTCGAGTTCTTCACCTCTCGTTGGGTTGCAATTGAGGCGGTTTTGCCGGCCTTCCCATGCAAGTCGTCCAACTTGAACAAGGTTGCCTCCGAAATGCCAGACTTGGGCGAGGAGTTGGCTCTCATGCGACTTATCAATTTTTCAGAGTCGGTCAAGAAGGTGTATCCTCCAGGTATCAAGATCTGGATTGTCAGTGACGGGCACGTTTTTAGTGATTGCGGTACGTTTTGTAGTGGACATTCTCAGAATTTGCAACCAATCCGAATTAGGAAATGGTGCAAAATTGAAAAGAAATTTTCCATACTAACATAATTATAGTTGCAGTGGATGACAAAACAGTTGACAGGTACTCAGCCGCACTTCAGAAGATCTACGGCAGTTTGAAGTCGGAGGACAGCAACCCCATCCAGTTCCGTTCACTTGTTGACATTTTCTCGTTGACCAAGTCCAAGTTTGACCACCTATTGATTGAGGACGTTGCGATCGAGCACTGGTTGGGCACTACCATTGACGAGGAGGCCGAGTCTTGCAGAAAGATTTTGGTTGCCAGTTGTGACACTGACGCAGGCAAGTTGCAGCAGGACATCAACACGCCAAACCACCCACGGTTGCACTTGTTTAGGGGGTTCTCCAGGTTCATGACTGAGGATTTGCAGACACACCCTATTATTGAAGAGGTTTCGCGCAAAAAGTTCAAGAAGATTGTGGCCAAGGTTGCGTTTGAGATGATCAAGAGAAACGATGCGTACTCCAACTTGGTTGAGTTGGTGTTCCCATTCCACTTGAGATTTTCGATCCACGCGCACAAAAACAGTGGGCCAAAGTTTGGTATTCAGTTGTTGGCTTCGCAGGACTGCCTTGTCATCAACAGCTTGGAGGACCACAAGTCACCAAGTCTTTCTGATTTGTTGCATATTCCAACGCCATGGCACAATTCGATTGTTGAGATTGACGAAAAGAAGACCCTCTACGTGGTCAAGTCTGGCGAAGTTTTGCAGGGATACAAGGCTGGCAAGGGTTCGGGGTCCTGGGACTCTTCAAGACTTTGTTTCCAATTCAAGTCTCTTAATTTGTAATTTTGACTCTAGTCTTTTTTGTTTTAATATATGCAGTTTCGAATGTTAACGAAAATCAAACAGAACACGAAGAATCAAAACAATATGTCGCCTAGTCCTTTACAAATCAAGGTCAACGCCTTAAAAAGATTGATCAAGGAGGAGAAGTTATACCAACAGGAGGTTGAGGAGCAAGCCAAGTTTGTTGAGCAAATGAAATCCAACAACCACGATGAGTATGAGTTAAAAAAACAGGTTGAGGTGTTGGAAGAATCTAAGAGAATGATTCCGCTGGTGTCACAGAAGATCAAGGAGCACAGGGAAGGATTGGCTACATTTTTGGAGACATACAAGGGAGATGAGGATGTTAGTGTTGCCAAGAGTCTTGTTTAGGTAGAAAACTGAATTCAAATGGATAATAGGTTATAAACTATACAGATATTTGATATTTTATAGAATAAGATACTATGATGAATGAGTGTAGTAGTTTCTTATGCATTAATAGAAGAAAAGAACAAGACCATTATGATGAGTATATTAGTAATCTTTTAATGTAAGATATATGATATTTCATGGAATAAGACGATATGATGAGTGAAGTGTAATAGTCTATCAAGTATATAGAACAATAGAATAAGACTAATATGCTGAATAAAGAAGTAACCTTTTAATGTAAGATATTTTATGGAAGACCAATATGATGAGTGAAGTGTAATAGTCTATAAAGTATATAGAAAGATAGAATTAGACAAATATGCTGAGTAAAGTATCTCTTAACGTAAACATTAAGATAAATGTACAAAATATAAGCAAACATTCATTAATATAAACTATTAAATCTAAAACTATCAATAAAGTAAGCCATTATACTACAGGATATAAATCAGTTTCATATATTGTGTAACTAATGCTCCAAAATGGTCAAGTTACCAGTAACAACAACATTCTCCAAGATGGCACCATTTGGAATGTCGATTCTTTGACCATCGTTACACACAATGATGACGGTACCCTTCAAGGTGACGCCTCTACCCAAGTTGACGTTACCGGTGATGGTCAAGTGGTCCAATTCCAAGATCTTTGGCATGTGGGGAATTCTCTGCTGGAATCCGCTCACCTTCTTGAAATGCGAGCCCAACTTGATCAATGGGTTCGAGTAGCCGTCTCTGGTGGGGTCCAACTTCAAGGAACCGTGCTCCAAGTAGAACAAGTCGGACTTGACCAAGACCAAGTCGGAACAGGTCTTGACAGGCAAGAATCTCGATCTTGGGACGTTGACACCGTGGGCACCGTTAAAGTGTCTGATGGCGGCACCGACGGCGGTCTCCAACTGTATGACGTTGATGTCGGAGGAGCCCTTGGAGATGGTCTTGGCGTTGGGGATGATTTCGGCCTCGATGGCGTTCTGCTCCACCAATCTCTTGATGGCCTTCAAGTTGATCCACAAGTTGTTGGTGTTGAAGTACTTGAACTTTTTGATGCTCTTGAAGTCCTCCACGTGCTCCTTAGGCACCTGTGCGATTTCCAACAATCTGACGTCACCGTCGTAGTTGATCAAGGTACCACCCTTGACGTCGGCCCTGGTCTTGTCGGTCAACTCCATGATGTACTCGGCGCCGGTCTCGATCATGTGGTCCAAGATCTTGGTGTCGACGGTGGCGCCCAAGTTGTCACCGTTGGAGACAAAGAGGATTTCTCTGCCCTGGGCCAACAAGGTGTCCAACTCGCCCGACTGCACCAACGACTCGAAAAGATCACCGTGCCCCGGTGGGTACCAGCTGTCCAAGTCGTCGTCGTACGACTGAGGCACGGGCAACAACGAGTCCTTGTAGATACGTGGGAAGCGCGACTGGTTGAAGGTCTTGACCCTGATTCTGTGGCCCGTGTACTTCTTGATGATCTTGGCGGTGTCGGCGTCGGTGTTGAACGAGTTCATCAACAATAAAGGCACGTCGGCGTCGTATTTCCTGTTCAAGTGCTCAATCTGCCTGACACTCAAGTCCAAGAAGGTGTTGCCGTCTCTGACCTCGATGACCGACTTGGGCCCAACACAACCCATGGACGTACCCAAACCACCGTTCAACTTCAACACCGCCAACTTGGCCAAGTTGTTGGAGCTCTCCGAGTCGTTCAAGGTGTCGTACTGGACAACCTCCTCTGGCGATGGCGACTTGATCTTGTCCCAGTTCAAGGTGTTTCCGGACGCCTTGTCGGCCAAGTATCTTCTGAACAAGGCGAAAAAGGAGTCCAACTCGTTCTCAAACCTCTTTTGCTTTTCTGGTTCTTCGACGTCATCGGCAAGGTAGTTCAAGGCGTTGCGCATCTGCGATGCCGCAACAGTGGTTGCTGTGTTGTCAAAGGCCTGGAAATGTTAGTAAAAAAGACGTCAAACTTAAAATCGAAATCTCCCCACAAAGTGGAGAAGTTAAATTGTTGGATCGGGTCGTTTCAGTCCATTGCTCACTGTAATTTCGAGAACCCCCACCTTCGGGGTTGTGGAAATTCAAATGTCCTGGTCCAACAAAGTCGACAAAATCGACAAAATCGACAAAATCGACAAATCGACAAATCGACAAATCGACAGAGCGCTCACAATCGTCAATCAATCGTCAATCTCAATCCTCATCCTCCTCTCGTACATACATAAGTGGACTGGGTCTTGTTGTGCTTCTTAGGAGCAGCTGGCGTGGAAGAGGCGCCGCTAGACGCTGGTGGTGCAACAGACATTTTTCTCTAATCAACAATTCAAAAAAACAGAATCCTCCACATATATATACAAAATCTATCGAACAATTTGTTTCGCTATTTTTTGCTTGTATACAAAGCCAACAAATACCGTAGAAACGTGCAACAAAGTTGTTTTCGAGTAGTATGAGCCAAAAATAGGGCTAGCCGGATAAACAGTACTCCGATGGGGTGTGGCGGTCGCGTTTTCTTGTGAGTTGTTGGCTTGGACGACAATGGGTCGCTGTGGTTCGTGAGGGCCCATGCCTCGACCCGCTGGTTTAGTGTCATCCAAGCCACAAGCCAGGCTTCGTCTGCGTCCTCGTGTTAGGCCTTGTTTCGATTACAAAGGCGGGATATTTAGGCTTTGGAATTTGGTTGGGGTTGCAATTTTGTTTTCACTTTTGTTTGCAATTTTGTTTGCGTTATGATTTGTGCGGGGGTACTGGGCATACCGAGTGCTAGGGAGTGTTGGTAAGGGTATAAATGTTAGAATAGGGTACAAATATTGGTTTAGGGATGGCACAGAAATCGACACAGAAAGGGGCACGGAGGGCACAGAGACTGGCACAGCCCTCGGTGACGAACTAATAGGAGTAACTTAAACAAACGAAGAAAGATCCCAATCTTTCACCTACATACCATGACGTAGATTTACCTCGAATGGGCGTGGAGGTGAATGATGGGGAAAAAAAGGTGAGGGGGAGGATGCATGGATCTGTAAAAGTTCGCTGATCTGAGTTCAATTGGATGACTCCTCGATAGGATGGTGCTACTATCCACACTGGGACACTGGAAGTCTGCAACTGATGATTCCTGGTGATTATACTGCAAATTTGTGGAATATCCTCATTATTGAAAAATAGTAAATCTCGGAGAGTTCCCCTTGGATCCGATTGTTGCAAGGTTTTCTGTGCAGAAGTATTTTATTGGGTGCTTGGATAATCTGGATAGGTGGAAATGGTTGAGTTGAGGACACTCAACATTTTGGAGACCTTGATAAGTTGGACCCAATAATTTGGTGTGCCTGTCACTTTATTGCGCTGGATTATGAGTATTGATTTGATTGCAAAGTGAATGACGGCCATTCATCCCCGATTTTAAGTTTATGGTTAAGAGAAAATTTGCAACTGATTGCCATTAATTGGAGGACTTCAGGTACGACTTTTAGTGGGGTAAAATTCTTTTAGTTTGGTGATTGTTTTACGTAATATGCTTGAGATTCTTTGATTTTGGTTTTTATCAGTATATGTGCAGTTGTTGCTTGGGCAATCCACATAAAAGTTTCTTAACTTGTTTCCTGCCTGAGTTCCTTTGATTATAAATTATATATGAGTATCAATATCTTGTATAGTTATTCCTTCTTCTGTCCCCACAAATGTTTCTTAACTTGTTTTCTCAAAATAACCAAAGCTATCTTTGGTTCTAAATTTAATGTCAATATCTTGAACAGTTTTTCCTTTGTAATCACTCAACTAAAATTCTTATCTTGCCCTCTATAGCCAAAGCTTTCTTTGATTATAAAGTTTTTTTGATCTTGCACAGTTACTCCTTCTACAATCACTAACTAAAAAATCTTGTTAAAGCACTCGTTGGCTCTGAGCTTAATTTCGATATCTTGTACATTTATTCCTCTACAATCGCTCAACTAAATACTTGCCTATTTCCTGGAACCAAGCTTTTTTTTGGTACTAAATTTTATACCAGCACTTGTACACTATCTTCTATTCTCAATTAGATTTCTTATCCTATTCCTATAACCAAGCTCTCATTTGTCAAAATTTTATATGAGCACAGTCATTCTCTACAATACTCAACATTCTTTTCTTATTTTCTATAACCTAGTTCCTCTTCAACGAAAATAACATCCACACATTAAGCCACTTCAAATACTTCTCCAGCTCTTGCTTGGATATCTCCAAAACTCTCCCTCGGGGCCCATTGACTGGGTTCCCCACAAAACTGTACCCACACCAGTACTCGTGGTCGTTCAAGTTGGTGTACTCCTGCGAAATCCACCCGTGCGGTGGCTCTCTGTACTGCCCGTCGTAGACCGGTGCAGTCAACCGCGGTGGCTGTACTATCGTGTCCACGTAGAGCGCATTCCCCACCAACTTCTGGTATAGCACGCTGTCCACCACCTCCTCGAACTGGTTGTTTACGGGGTCGGTGCTCGACACGCTCACCGCCTTCAACTTCATCTCTCGTAGCTCGTACTTGCCCTTGAGCTTGTCCTTGAACGTGGTTCCGTCGTCCCTCCAGTTCTCCAACTGGTGCGACGTCAAGTAGAGCAACTTATCCTCGTAGAGGTGCCCCCACAGCAGCGAGCACACCTCCGTGGCCATGGTGGCTATCTTGTGCGGTAAGTTATTCAGCGGAGTTTTCAACCCTGCGATTATCGCATCGCCCGTGTGGACGTTGCTCTCGCCTGCTATTCCCTGCCCAAGCCACATGTACTCCATCGACAACTTGAGGTCGTCGTCCACAATCTCTCCAAGTCGCGTGCTTATCATCTGGTGGTATAGCTGTAAGTTCAACGCAATCAACGCTCCATTGAGCCGCTTTTTGTTCATGAAAAACAAACTGGGGTCAAGAATTCGTTGGAAGTCCTGGTCGAAGAACCTCGCCAGCTCCTCAGTTTTTCTGTCTTTGATGTCAAAGTACTCGGCGTCCTCGCTGTTTGGTAGTAAATCGTCTTTGATGAGGGTCTCTGTTTCATGGAACCCCGTTTCGAACTTGCGTGGTTTGAACATGAGTTTACTGGGGGCCTTGAACATCAACAATCCTTTTTCTTTGTACAGCTCGCCTTCCAAAATAAAATCAAAATTCTCAACCAACGGAATCAACTTGGGTGTCATGATGATTGCGTCTTCAAATTCATTGAATACGGCACTGAGTCCGTGAACAAAATTGTTGCTCAAAAACTTGGAAGTATCCACCTTTTTCTTCAACACCGGCTGCAAATCAACAAAGTATACGTCTTGCTTGGGGTAGTCGTGCACGTCTCCACCGTGAGGAACGTCAAACGTGTCTGATCTTGCCAACTTCACAATCATCTTCTTGTCGTATACGTTCAACGGACCTATCGACATTAAATGTACGGGAAGCTCGTTTTTCTGTGCACGCAACACACTTATCAACCGCCTCACGTTGTCAAATTCCTTGTCTTTTGAGATTGTCTGCAAAATCGGGATCACTATGCCTGTGCCCTTGCCTTGAAGCTTGTCCAATATGCACGCATCTTGTTGCACAGGAGCCTGTTGGATGTTTCCGTCCCAGTCCTCTACGGCCGGCCAATCACCAGAAACCCACGGATACAACTTTTGCTGGTACCTGTCGCATTGCCGTATTCCAAATCCATTCTCAAGTATGCACTTCCCCCATATTTTCAGGTTCTGGATGTGGAGCTTCATGTCCTGCTTGAACGTTTGCAAGCTGGAAAAGTCTCTGCTGAACTCTTCGTCTACAATCTGTTGCACATCTTTTTTCCAGTACTTCTTGTCTGCTCTGTACTTGATTGTCTTTTCTCGTTTGTACTTTTTCTCCTTGTAGACCAAGTTGTTGTACTCAAAGCCAAGAATCTCGTCCAACAGCGGCACCGAGTCACCTCTTGTTTTGCGCATGTATTCTCTGCATTTTGTTCTCAAGTCGCTTGATATTCGTAGTTTGTAATATGCTATGGAGCCTCCGTTTCGCTGCTCGACAAACGGTTTTTTGGGGAAGGTGGGCAACACGTATACACTCAAGTACAAGTAGAATACGATTGTTGCGAAGATGAATGCAAGAGAGATTCTCTTTCGGCGGACTAGCACGTTGTACCCTATCTGCCGTATCTTGACTAACATTGTTTTTTTTTGATTAGGTGAATTTTCCTTGATATAATTGCGACATTGATGAGAATGTCGCTCGTAGGGCTTTATCTTAGGGTTAGAAGTGTTCTTTATTACCGACATAAATATTTGTATGTCAAGATAGCATTGTTTTGATTGTTTTTTCATTGCTAAAGAAGAAACTTTGGTGAGTTAATCTTTTTCAATTGTTAAACAATTTTAAGTTGGTTTGTTGGTGTTTCTTTCTGATCATAAATGTGGATGTTTGTCTCATAAAGTTTGTGTTTGTTTAGTAAAGTTGGTAATGTTCTCACATCGTTGGTAGTGCTCATCCACAAAGTTGGTGATGTTTAAACAATCTGGAGTTCAGCAGTCATTTTGGTGTTTGCTTTCTGATCATAAAGATGGTTTTTAGTTCATAAAGTTGGTGTTGTTTCTCTGATAAAGGTGGTAATGTTTATCCATAAAGTCGGTAATTCTTATCCAAAAATTGCTAATGCTTATCCATAATACTTATCCAAAAATTGATATTCTCAAAATTATGACACCACCTTTCATTAATTCTCGTAAACTACTCCTCAATCACCACCTTTTTCCCAAACACCTTATCCAACTCATTAACCTCGCTGTTCTCTTCAGTACCCACACCCTTATGATTCACCTCCGTCGCTAATCTCTTACTAGGCTGCATGACCGCATCAAGCAGATCAAAGCCAGGCGCAAACTTTCGCTGCTGCGAGGTGATCCACTCCTCAAACGTCTTAATGTCCTTCCCAGCCAAGTCCTGGGCCTGGGACTTCAATTGCGTCAACTCGCCCATCCACGAGTCCAAGTCCTGCTGCGATAGATTGAACTTTGGCGGAATCAGCGTTTTCTGCATCGACGGCAACAACTTCTCGTAGTTGCTCGCAAGAGTGATCGGCTTGGGTGGCTGGTACGAAGGGTTCTGTATCAACGGAACCTGTGCTAAGGTCGGGTCGGCTGTCTGTTAGTACTCTCCTACCATTCTATATCCCCCAAGGTCATACACACCTTTTTCTGTCTCGTCCATTTAATAGTTACACATTTTTTTCTTTACTTTTATTTATCGTTTATAGTACATTCGGCCCTGGCGAGCACTCTAATTATCCTTATAGTGGCGAATCAAAATGTAAGCATTCTCCTGCTTCAAGTTCGACAAGGAGCGGTAGCCTCCCTCCAAGCGCATCAACAATCCCCCGAACGAGATGTAGACCGACATCTTGTCGTTGCCCTCGTTCTCCTCAAACTTGTAGACGGTTCCGTACATGACGTAGTCGTAGTCGTCGGCCAATGATCTGTCGTCGGACTTTGGCGGTCTCCACGAGCCGTTCGACGTCAACATGGACGCCTCGTTGCCCAAGGAGGATGCTAGCGTGATGGTCAACGAGTCGTTGGTCTTGACGGGAAACAACTCTTTATTTATGTCCAACGTGATCCTGACTTCCTGCGACGTGGAAGAGTGACCTGTTATGCGCGAGACCTTGTTGTATCTGGCGTCGTCGGTCGACTCGACCACGAACATGTCTTCGAATAAGATGCCGGACATGGTATTGATGTTTTAAAAGTTTTTCTGATGTTTTTTGGAGATGGGTTTGATCAGGTGGTTTGAGTCATGTGATGATCTGGGGATTCAGATCTTTTGATTTTAGTGATTGAGATGTGGTGTTTGAGTTTGAAGTGTGGTGATGTTGTAGTCTGGTGTACCAGTGTTCTGTTATTCTGATACTCTGATATTTTGCACTATTCTGTTACTCTATTACTCTGTACTCTGTTCTCTGTACTCTGTACTCTGTACTCTGTACTCTGTACTCTGTACTCTGTACTCTGTACTCTGTACTCTGTACTCTGTACTCTGTACTCTGTACTCTGACTCTGCACTCTATACTCTATTACTCTGCACTCTCTTACCCTTCATCTTTTATTCAATCTCAATATCTAAATCACTTTACTTCATTCAAGACTCTGCACTCTATACTCTATTACTCTGCACTCTCTTACCCTTCATCTTTTATTCAATCTCAATATCTAAATCACTTTACTTAATCAAAATCTCAATCCCCCCTCTCTACCCCCATTCAATCCCACGCTCACTCCTAATCCCAACCCAATCAAACGGCATGTACAATACTTCCCAATCAAGAACGCTTAGTCAGCCAACCAGCCTTCTAAATATAGCTGGCTAAAATTTTTCCCCTTATATAGCAAGATTTTTCTCAAATTGAGAAACAGACCAGCACTCGTTTATTCAACATGGAACCAGAAAAGAATAGTCTCTCGTTAGATCAGGAACACGGCGAAGGCGTGTGGCCCGCCAGACAGAACAGAACCAGATCGGCAATCAAGCACGCTGCCCTTCTCTTCACGCTCTTAATGCTAGCAACCACGTTAGGGTGCATGAGCTACGGTGCGTGCGGCATGGGCAAGGAAGCCAGCATGCAGAAGGTGGCCACAGAGGGCGGCTTGCAGGACGCGGACTTGATCACCATCGTGAGCATTCCAGCCATCGATGATTTTGCGCCTCTCATGGCAGATTCAGCACCCCTGCCTACGACCAAGATCGAGGCAGACGCTACAAGAGTGAAGAGAGACAACTCAGACACACCTAGCCCCACGTCGACGGACGGATCAGACTCCTCGAACAAAAAACCAGAGAGTGAGGCCAAAAAGCTCCTCAACGAGCCGGGCATCAGAGTCGTGCTTGTGATCGGTGCCTTTGCTGTGATCAACATGATAATTATCGTTATCCACCACATCATCCTCAAAATCACAAACACTGACAAAATGTACAGAAACGTCGAGCAGCACATCTCTCCATTTTAGTCTTCTACATTCAATTCTTGGGTCGGTTCTTACTTAATACACGTTGTAATTGTAATGATTTGTACCTGTTTACTCGGCTAAAACGTTTCAGCAGCAAATGCACGAAAAGTTTTTTGTGTAAACTGGCGTCGTATTTTATAATCACATGTTATAGATCACGTTCAATTTACTATGCACACCTCGCTTATCTCTGGCCTCTCCAGTTACAGACATTCCGATAAGCTGCTTTTGCAGCTACGACACAATACACTCAGTCTTAGACCCACAAAACCTTCTTTCGCTGACTTCTTAGCCAAATTAATAAACCTCTAATTTACTTCGGTACACTCCGCATGAAAAATCTGTAAATATATATATACAATTTAGAAATAACCAATCGAACAATAATGTCTTCCTTACCGTCATTGTCCAGGCGTTTGCTCCAGATCTCGTGTGCCATTGTGTGGTGCTTGTTTGCAGCAGGAACGGTGTTTGGATTTGCTGCGTTGAAGCCCATCTTGATCAATGAGGAGATCTACCACGACCGCTGCGCACAAGGGTCGACCGAAGTGCCATGCACTGAGCAGGACTTGTCCTTGAACTTCTTGTTCACTGTTGCGTGTATGGTGACTAACGTGTCTGCGTTGCCCGTGGGGTCCATTCTAGACTCTTACGGGCCTAAAGTCACCGGAATTATAGGCTCCATTCTTTTGTTCTCCGCTACTTTGCTCTTGCAAAACGCTGCAAAGTTGACTTTTATCGATGGCTACTTGGTGGGTTACACTTTACTTGCATTGGCAGGTCCGTTTGTCTTCATTCCTAGCTTCCAATTGGCCAATAGCTTTCCCAAGAATTCGGGCTTGGTGTTGGCCTTGTTGACCGGGGCCTTCGACTCGTCCTCCGCATTGTTCTTGATCTACCGTTTAATCTACACACACATCAAGCAGATTGCCATTGGTGTGTTCTTCCGCTACTACTTGGTGGTTCCTCTCTTCATCTTGCTCTGCCAGGTGTTTATCATGCCTCTGTCCTCGTACAAAACGATCGGGACTTTGGCCAAAATCGCCGAAACAGGCATCGACGAGACCGGTATGCCGCTCAACAAGGACTTGTTGTTGCCTCACGATGCTGAAAATGCCATCGATACCAGTTCCTATCCACAGGCAACCATCACAGAAACAACCCAGTTGTTGATGTCCAGAAGAAGAAGTTCCGTCATTCTGAGACTTTCAACTCAATCTACTAAATCTGTCTACGAACAGGAAGCAGACTCCAAGATGTACGAATCTACAGGAGGGGTGTTTGGTGTTTTGCATGACTCGCCTATTCTGGAACAGGTCAAGTCACCATGGTTCTACTTGATGGCCTTGTTCACCACCATCCAAATGTTGAGAATCAACTACTTTGTGGCCACCATCAAGTCCCAAGAATTGTTCTTGTACCATGGGGATGTCGGCTTGGCCACCGCAATCAACGAATTCTTCGACTTGGCCTTGCCTGTTGGCGGTTTGATTTCCATCCCCTTCATTGGCCTTATTTTGGACAACTTCACCACCTTGACCACTTTGTACATTTTGACCGGTATCTCGGTGACCATTGGGGTTATGGGCCTCTTGTCCTGGTTGCCAGGTACCTACTTTGGAATCATGTTGTTGGTGATGTACAGACCGTTCTATTACACTGCAATCAGTGATTTTTGCGCCAAGGTGTTTGGATACGACAACTTCGGCACCATCTACGGAACCATCATTTGTTTCAGTGGGCTTTGCAACATCTTGCAGCAGTTTATGGACAGATTGACCCACGAGTACTTCAACTTGAACCCAATTCCGGTCAACAGCACCTTGTTGGTGTTGACTGTGATTTTTGGCTTTTTGCTTATTGGGTATGTGAAGTCTCAGGAGCTGGAGCTTAAGAGGAAGAGGTTGGAGACTGAAGCTCAGGATGCTAGTAATAGGTATTTGCCACATTAACCGTTAAATGTTCGAAACAAGGTGAATTTTTGAACAAACTAACAGAGACGATTTGATTTACGTGTTTAAACGATTAATAGGTGTTCAAACGATTAGTTGGAAACGATTAATAGGTGTCCTAATGAGTAATACTTGCCCAAACGATCACCTATCACCAAGAGAATCAAGTATTTCGTTGTAATGCCTAGGAAAGATAGAGAATAAAGACCTTAATGAGAATAAAATGATGAGAGTAAATGGCGCAAATTGTAGTTGTACTGTGATATTTGACATCTTGATTGCACTTTTGACATGGCTGCAAAACCTTTCTTTTTGCTTCAATTTCACGGTATTTTGTCAGTAAACCCAGAGGTATTTCGCACCTCGGAATATCGTATGGGTTCAAAAAATGAACCAAACCTTATCCTGAATACCTAGACTAAACTTTTTGCTTACTTTTTTCAATAAGTAGCCTTGCTTGTCTTTTAAGAATCTTGCAATTTAGTTTACAGGAAGTTAGAAATTGAGTGTACTACACATATGCCAGAAAGCTTGATAAAGTTGTCATAAAATTGTATGTCTATTCCTCACAAAAAGGAATCAGGGGTGACTGATGAATTTGTGGATAAATAGCATCTAAACGCATGAATATACATTGCTAAAAAAAATCAAGTCCTGAGCGTATGTAATCCCAACATCGTCCATATTTCTCATATACAGTAGGTACTCCATTTCCTGGATTGTAATTCTACACAAATTTTTTAATGACTGTAATGATAATTTTAAGATGCACCCTACTAACTGAGTTTAAGCATTTTAAGGACCATTCTACTACCTCGAGAAATTGGAAATTCACACAACTGATATTTCTTTCGCATATGCCCAGGATAATCTGCCTGAAGGAAGGCAATTAACCTCGATATATGAACTTTTAAAGCGACCAGCTCTTTTTCCTGACCAGAGATAAATTTCTGACGTCCATTAGGAGAAACAAAATAGTCATTATTAAGTCGACCAGAATAAAGTGGTTATCGGAATGAACCAAGAGAGGTTTATTATTCACTCTGATTCATCTTAGACTTCTCTATAGACAACTTCCCCACTACAACTTCATTTCTCAATGTCCCTTTTGCGCCTCCTGGTTTTGCTGGTTCGAATGTCTTGGAAATACTGTGTGACTCCCAATCACATTTTCCCATAGACCCAGCTCTTTAATATTCAAAACTTGATTCTTCACCATATAAGCACTTAAATTCAAAACAGCCCAAATACTCAAATCGAGTACGATTTCCAATCTTCCCCATTACAATATAAAACCATTATTAACAATCACTTAAAATCCAATATCATTTATTATTACACAGTTAAATCCTCTTCCGAATCTTCCTACTCTTCTTATCCTTCTCATTCCTCAAGTCAGGATCCAAAGAGGTAAGCACAGGCAAAAGCGATACCTCTTCTCTGTCATCTACTGTTTTTGTTTTGTTTTCAAGTAGGATGCTCTCCACCGATGTTACGTGGATTTGGATGCCTGGGGTTGTGTTCAGGCTTGGTTTCAAGTTTGCATGGTTACTTTTGTTGTTCAGTTCATTCTTGTCACTTTTCTTGTCACTTTGGTTGTTCAGTTCATTCTTGTCGCTTTTCTTGTCACTTCCACTCACCAAACCAAGCTCACTTCGTTCGCTAGGTTTGCTCATTTCTTCTTCCCCTTCTCCTTCTCCTTATTATCCTTCTCAATCTCCCTCCTAGACCCCTTTATCAACTCCAAATGTCCGACCCTGCTCGCAATCAATCTCTCAGTCGATTGCATCAACTGCCCCTGGTGAACCTTGGACAACTTGACTGCCTCCTTCGCTTTGCTCTTCTTAGCCTTGAGGATCTTCGGAGCAGCCTTTTTCGGGTTCAGCGCCTTCTTGGTGACTCTCGCAGGTGTCTTGGTCTTCAAACTAAGCTTACCCTGGGCCATCTTGTCAATCTTTTTTGAGATGCCCTTCGCACAAAAATGAAAAAAGAGTCAAAAATCTAAATTAGTGATAAAGTATAAGAAGAACGAATTCGCCAAACCAAACAAACCTAAGATATGAGTGACAAGTTTCTTGTTTTGCCCGGACCCAGGGCGCTTTCTCAGTTCAGAATCAATGCGTTGGTGCAGGACATAGAGAAGAAGCTCGGGTCGGCTGCTATTGTGGAGATTGTGTCGCAGTACACTCACTATGTTTCTTTAAGAGAGGAGGTTACTGCCAAGCAGAAGCAGCTTATTGATGTTTTGTTGCAGTACGATACTCCGGTTGATGCGACGCTGATGGCATCCAAAAGTTTGATTGAGAGTACTGTTAAGGGTGGTGAGAGTGCTGAGAGTGCTGAGAGTAACAAGAGTACCGATTCGAAAAACGAAACCACCACAATTGTGTCCATTTTACCAAGAGCTGGAACTATCTCACCATGGTCTTCCAAAGCCACCGACATTGCGCACATTTCTGGCTTGAAAGATCAGGTTGAAAGAATTGAACGTGGTTTATTGTTGCTTATTCGCACCAAGACCCCAGTCAATTTTACTCCAGAAGTCTTATCTACTGTTTGCGACAGAATGACGCAGACACTCTTTGTCAATAGTCAACCACAGTATGACGACTTGTTTGCCCACCACTCGCCCAAACCGTTGGTTCACGTTGACATCTTGTCGAACCCAGAGAACTTGATCACCGCCAACAAAGAACTTGGATTGGCTCTCGACCAGGGCGAAATCTCCTACTTGACCAACGCGTTCAAGGACGTGATCGGCAGAAACCCCACCGACGTGGAGTTGTTCATGTTCGCGCAGGTCAACTCCGAGCACTGCCGGCACAAGATCTTCAACGCAGACTGGACCATCGACGGCGCCGCCAAAGACAGGTCTTTGTTCGCGATGATCAGAAACACGCACCAGTTGAACCCGCGGTACACTGTGTCGGCCTATTCCGACAACGCTGCGGTGTTTGAGGGCCCGGCAGGGTACGTTTTCACTCCAGACGTGAAGACCAAACAGTGGAAGTCGATCAGCGAAAACGTCCACACGTTGGTCAAGGTCGAGACCCACAACCACCCCACGGCCGTTTCACCCTTTCCCGGTGCTGCCACCGGCTCTGGCGGTGAAATCAGAGACGAGGGTGCCGTGGGTAGAGGGTCCAAGTCCAAGGCAGGGTTGTGTGGTTTCTCTGTTTCTGACTTGAACATCCCTTCGTTGCCACAGCCATGGGAGAGAAACGTGGGTAAGCCCAACCATATTGCGCTGCCTTTAGACATTATGCTTCAGGCACCTTTAGGGTCCGCAGCTTTCAACAACGAATTTGGAAGACCAGCCATCAACGGGTACTTTAGAACTTTGACCACCGAGGTGACCAATAAGGACGGCAAATCAGAGGTGAGAGGTTTCCACAAGCCTATCATGTTGGCTGGAGGTATGGGGGCCATCAGACCAGATTTAGCGTTGAAGAACACGAAAATCACGCCTGGTGCCAAGTTGATTGTGCTTGGAGGGCCGCTGATGTTGATTGGGCTTGGTGGGGGAGCAGCGTCGTCGATTTCCTCGGGCGAAGGCAGTGCAAAGTTGGACTTTGCGTCCGTTCAGAGAGGAAATCCAGAGTTACAGCGCAGAGCTCAGCAGGTTATCGATGCGTGTGTGTCTTTAGGCGGTGCCGGCAACCCGATCCAGTCGATCCACGACGTTGGTGCGGGCGGTTTGTCCAACGCGTTGCCCGAATTGGTCCACGACAACGGCTTGGGGGCCCGTTTCGAGTTGCGCTCCATTTTGTCGTTGGAGCCGGGAATGTCGCCAATGGAGATCTGGTGTAATGAGTCGCAGGAGCGCTACGTTTTGGGTGTCGCACCGGAAAACTTGGCCTTGTTCACAAAGTTTTGCGAGCGTGAAAGAGCTCCGTATGCCGTGGTTGGTGAGGCCACCCAAGAACAAAGATTGGTTTTGACCGACTCACTCTTAGGATCAACTCCAATCGACTTGGACATGTCTGTTTTGTTCGGTAAACCCCCCAGGATGTCGCGTACGGCCGTCACCGCCAACTTGGACTTGCCTAAGTTTGTCACCAGCGACTTGTTTTTAGATGAGAGTGTTTCAAGGGTCTTGCAGTTGCCTTCTGTGGGCTCCAAGTCCTTCTTGATCACTATCGGCGACAGATTTATCACTGGTTTGGTTGACCGTGACCAGATGGTGGGGCCGTGGCAGGTTCCAGTCGCGGATGTGGGTGTGACTGCGACGTCGCTCGGTAAATCCGTCTTGTCGACGGGTGAAGCCATGGCCATGGGCGAAAAACCCACACTTGCGTTGATTTCCGCCGCGGCCCTGGCCAAAATGTGCGTGGCAGAGTCGTTGTTGAACCTTTTCGCAGCCGATATCCCCTCGTTGGATCACGTCAAGTTGTCTGCGAACTGGATGTCTGCTGCGTCGCACCAGGGTGAAGGCGCAAAGTTGTACGAGGCCGTCCAGGCCATCGGCATGGACTTGTGTCCTGACTTGGGGGTTTCCATTCCAGTAGGTAAAGACTCCATGTCGATGAAAATGAAGTGGGAAGACAAAGAAGTTACTGCTCCATTAGCATTGACGGTTACTGCTTTTGGTCCTGTCAGCAACACTTCCAACACCTGGACCCCACAGTTGGTCAAAAAACAGGAGGAAACGGTATTGGTTTTGGTTGATTTGGCTGCCACCCAGCCTTCCAAGGCCTTGGGAGGGTCTGCCTTGGCCCAGGTTTACAAGCAGGTGGGCAACCAGGCCCCAACCGTGCACTCGCACGCCCTTTTGAAGGCCTTTTTGCAGTCGCTCGTTGTTTTGCACAAGCAGTTTAATGTTTTGGCGTACCACGATGTTTCTGAGGGTGGTTTGTTCACCACCGTTGTGGAAATGGCGTTTGCTGGTAGGTGCGGACTCGAACTTAATGTTGAAGGTGGTGATTTGCTCACCGATTTGTTCAATGAAGAGTTGGGTGCGGTCTTCCAGATCAAAAAGAGCGAATTGCCGGCTTTTGAGAAGATTTTGGCCACCAATGGTGTTGGTTCCGAGTACGTAAAAGTGGTTGGAAAACCTGTTTTTGTCGACCAAACAGTCAAGATTGCGCACAATGGCTCGGTGGTGTATGAAAGCACCCGTGCTGAATTGCAAGAATTATGGAGCAACACTTCGTATCACGTCCAGAAGTTGAGAGATAACCCAGAAACGTCTGCACAGGAGTATACTGCTATTAAAGACGACACCAACCCAGGTTTGTCGTACCAGTTGACCTTTACTCCAAAGGAAGTGCAACCTGCCGTTGCTGGCGCACCTAAAGTGGCCATCTTAAGAGAACAAGGTGTCAATTCGCAACAAGAAATGGCCTGGTCGTTCCAACAGGCCGGTTTCGACGTCTACGACGTGCACATGTCCGACATCATCTCCGGCGCAGTCACCTTGGACGACTTTGTAGGCATTGCGGCGTGCGGAGGGTTCTCGTACGGCGATGTGTTGGGTGCCGGTGCCGGCTGGGCCAAGTCCATCTTGTTCAACGACGGCGCCCGTGCCCAGTTTGAGCGTTTTTTCCAGCAGAGAGATAACACCTTTGCGTTTGGTGCCTGTAACGGGTGCCAGTTCTTCAGCAGAATTGCAGAGTTGATTCCGGGCACCGAAAACTGGCCCACCTTTGAGAGAAACTTGAGTGAGCAGTATGAGGCTAGATTTGTGATGGTTGAAGTGGACCTGTCTGAACAGAACAACTCCATCTTTTTGCAGACCATGAAGGGCTCCAAGTTGCCTATTGCGGTGGCTCACGGAGAGGGCAGGGCCCAGTTCAAGTCGGCCTCCGATGCGTCCGCCTTCAACAAGGACGTCATCAGGTACGTGGACAACTACGGTGCTGTCACGCAGCAGTACCCATACAACCCTAACGGCTCTCCTGGCGGAATTGCCGGTATCACCTCTGCCAACGGTAGGGTGCTTGCCATGATGCCCCACCCAGAGAGGGTCACGAGAAAGGAGTCCAACTCGTGGTACCCTGTCGACCAAGCCCAGGCGTGGGGCGGCCACGGTCCGTGGATCGAGTTGTTCAGATCGGCCAGAGAGTGGGTTGGCAGTAACTATTAAACTTATGTATATTAATAAATGGATGCAAATACTGCATATAGTGCTGGCTTACCTAATCGACCAAATTCTCGCTTCCCTGGGTCGTGCGCGCGCACAAGAACCGTGAAAAAGTTTTCACCTCTTTAAAGAAAAAGTTTTCACAACTTAAAAAACTTTATACAAATCATATCACAATGGTCAACGCTTTAGTCTCCAAAACCAGAAAGTTAGTCGCTGACGGTGTCTTCTACGCCGAAGTCAACGAGTTCTTCACCAGAGAATTGGCTGAGGAAGGTTACGCCGGTGTTGAGGTCAGAAAGACCCCAGCCAAGTTGGAAATCATCATCAAGGCCTCCAACACCCAGGGTGTTTTGGGTGAGCAGGGTAGAAGAATCCACGAGTTGACCTCCTTGATTGTCAAGAGATTTAAGTTGAACAAGGACACCATCCACCTCTACGCCGAGAGAGTCGAGGAGAGAGCCTTGTCTGCTGCTGTCCAGGCTGAGGCTTTGAAGGCCAAGTTGTTGAACGGTTTGCCAATCAGAAGAGCCGCTTACGGTGTCTTGAGATTCACCATGGGTGCCGGTGCCAAGGGTGTTGAGGTTGTCATTTCTGGTAAGTTGAGAGCTGCCAGAGCCAAGTCCCAGAAGTACTCGGACGGTTTCATGATCCACTCTGGTCAACCAACCAAGGACTTCATCGACTCTGCTATCAGACACGTCATGATGAGACAGGGTGTTTTGGGTATTAGAGTTAAGATCATGAAGGACCCAGCTACCAACAAGTTTGGTCCAAAGTCTTTGCCTGATGCTGTTAAGATTTCCGAGGCTAAGGACGAAGATGAAGTTGTCCCAGCTCCAAACGTTATCTCCCACAAGAAGGCTGAGCCAGTTGCTGAACCAGTTGCTGCTTAAATTATGTATTAATATAATTTTCCTTTTAATAATGTAGAAAAATTTAGGGTTAACTATTAATTTAACTATGGTAAAAAGATAACAACTACCAGTTAACCTAGTCAATCAACCCAACTCCTCCATGATAGTAGCAAAAAGAATGCCTTCAGCCAGAGTCGAACTGACGATCTCCTCATTACTAGTGAGGTGCCTTACCAACTTGGCCATAAAGGCTTTATGGAAGTGATATCTCTTGGGGGTGAGTCGAACACCCGATCTCAAGATTTCTTTGAGGTACTCATTACAGTCTCGCGCCTTAGCCAGCTTGGCCACCAAGAGTGATCACTTGACAGAAAAAGCTTTTGAAAAGACGTGAGGAATGCTAGAAAAATCAATCTGTCAACATGAATGAGAGAACGAGCGTTGCGAGTGCGTGAGTGAGTGGTGAGTAGTGAGTGAGTAGTAAGTGAGTACCGGGTGAGTACTGGGTGAGTACTGGGTGAGTACTGGGTGAGTACTGAGTAACTCATTGACTGAATGAGTTATTGGAGAAGAGAGAAAGGATATGCTGTAGGGGGGTGGAGTGAGTCATGGGGGTGGTGATAGTGAAGTGATGGAGTGGTGATGATGAAATTTGGAGACGATGGTGAGGTTTTGAATGTAGATGCAGAGTAGAGATGAGTATTGTTTGGAGAGGATAAGTCGAGTAAAATATACAGAATTTTAAGTGCTTAGCACTGAAGTTGGATGTTATGAGATATTGCCCATCTGTTAAGACTTTTGTCAGAGAAGTTTTTCCTTACAGATAAGCTGATAAGAGTGTTGGGCACAAACAGTAATATATCTCAGCTGCAAATCAGTATTTCAACAAAAAATGGTGTAAAATGTACTATTGAAAACATTTAGTGTATTCTGGCACTTCTCAGTGAATTGTAGAATGCTCTGAGTTTATTAAATATATCTTGGTTTATGGGATTATTCATTTTTTGAAGCATCCATAAGATGATGGGTTTTGGATCTCACGATGCTGAGTCCCACACTACGTCCATAAATGGATTTCCTCCTCCCATATATAACAAAAACTCTCAAAACCTTTATAACTAAGTACACAACTATATGGTAAAAAAATACAGAGTCGACGATTCATATTTTTGCGAGAACATAGAACACCACTGCTTAAGCCGAATAATGTATATATATATATATAAATGATTTCTTACTATAAATCTGACCCCGAAATATCATTCAACATTCATGAAGACCCGTCGGGTCTTCCAGTTCCCAATGCTGTTGAACAGTTGAAGTTCCACAGGCTTCCCATTCCTCCTAACAAATTACACATTCTAGAACCTTGTGAACCTCCTTCTGTGAGTGTTCCCGGTCTGCGGATAAAAGAAAAAGTTCTTGAACAGGCTCTCGCACCTGCAGCCAACCTTGACAACCAGCCTGTCCTGAAGAATGTGTTATCCACATTGACGACACTCTCAAGACTGTCGTGAATTTTCCTACTGAGTACAACCTACCACGCTCAAAGGTGTCCACGTTGACAAATTACCTTTTGAACGCCTTTAGCAGGGAAACGATCAGGAAAAACTTCACTATGGTTAACCCAGACACCTTGCCATTCTTCCTTGATGCCCATGGCCAGAACAACAAGAAGAAGTTTACCTTCACACCTGTCGCAAGAAGCGGCCATTTTTCTCCTCATGATGTTGCGTCTGCAATCGTTACTCAGAAGAATTTATCCTCCTCATTCATCTCCAAAGAAATGAAGGACATTAACTCAAAGGCCAAAGGCATGTTCGATGCCCTTGGTGCAAAGGGAGACTCCTCTGGGAAATCTGACAGGGAGCTTTTTGCAGCCATTCGAAAAAAATTAATGACCCCTACCTGCATACTTCAAATTGGTCCAAGAGTTCACCGGAAAACTCTCGGAAGTAGCATGCTTGTGTTGTTCTACGATAACTGTTTATTGAGATCTTGAACTCAGTATCGAGATCACTGCGGATTCCCCAGTCATAAATTACCATCCTACTTCTGTGAGAGATCGGATTCACCGTTGGTTCACAACACAATCTTTTACCTTAGAGGAGCACACCATATCATTTCAACCTTTGGTTCATTCCAACAAATGGGCCATAGATTCACACAGGATTTCGAACAAACACGCTAAATAACCTCCTTTGCCAACGTCGGATGAAAACTCATGGGTGCAAAAAAAATCCAATACTTTTAGTCCAGTGCAAAAAAAGCTGAAAATTTGCTTCTTCTTCATATCATTACTCATATAAAACCCAAACCTTAATCTTGTAGTCTTGAGTCTTCTCAAATCTTAAATCTTAACCTACCTGTAAACTATCTTTCCCTACTTTGTCCGATTTCTAACTTCGCACTCTTTGCCCCAAACTGAATCGCAAACCACATCCATCAACCCACTCTTCGCCCTTATTTATCGGCAGCCAAACCTTCCAACCTTTCTAAGCCTTTGAGCCCATCTGACGACGACACGTTCATTCGTCCCAGAAATCTGTCAAACGTGCTGGAAAAGGTACCAAATCATGCCAAGCAATTCGCAACCCATTCGAAGCCCTTGGTGACCTAATTGGCATGGAGGTCGAAACGGAATGGGTAGTACTTACTTGCAGTAATTATTCTGGCAACTGTTCTATTGCAATGGAAGTCATGGAGTCGAGATAACCCTTGAATATTTTTAATCCATCATCCCATTCCTTGACTCACTTTTTCAAATTAAGCAAATACCTTAGTTTTTTTTT
Source organism: Kodamaea sagamina (assembly GCA_030556545.1). Classification (NCBI taxonomy): domain Eukaryota; kingdom Fungi; phylum Ascomycota; class Pichiomycetes; order Serinales; family Debaryomycetaceae; genus Kodamaea; species Kodamaea sagamina. The sequence continues at coordinate 61,172 of JAKTUG010000036.1, read as the reverse complement.
GATGTTTTTTCATCCTCGGCATATGAAGATTCAAGAGGCTACCCTCACCCAAGCGTATCCTATCCCGACAGCTTGCGGTACCCTTCTCGTTAACGAACTATCCTTTTCTACAAAATCTATCTTTAATCTCGAGTCTAAATTGAGCATTATTCTACAAATTCTTTGCTCTCATATTGTAGTAATTGGCTGTTTTTCTTGACATTTTGATGTTACTCTGCGGAATACTTGAAAGAACTATTTTGTGGATTTTCTTACTTTCATCACCTTTAAATCCACCTAATCTCTACTAAATGATATACCAAAATGGCATAAGATTAACCTCCAAATAAGAGCTGGTCAAAAATTCTTGAGACCTCTTCGCTTAATAATCGTAAATTTAATTTTTCGCAGCCAATTAAAAATTTTGCACAAGTTTTTCACCAAAGGACACAAAAAATGGATTAGATGTTGGAACTTGTTATGTTAAGCACAAACTCCCTTGAGAATGTAAAAAAGAAGCTCCCCGACTGGGAATTGAACCCAGGTCCCCCGCGCGACAAGCGAGGATTCTAGCCACTAAACTATCGAGGACTTTCTTGTTTTTTCTTTTGAATAATGGCTTTTAACATACGGTTTAAGATTCTTTGACTATCATTGTATGTGTTAGAGCGTACTTGGAAATTGTTATACGTCATCCTGTGTACTCTTTCTTGACAGAATGCGTCCAGATTAACCAAATTATTAAGTTTATTCAAAAATATTGTGAAAAAAGGTCGCCATCTCATCGCGTGGTTCAGTGCTTATCGATTGTGATTTTAAGATATCTGCCTTTTAACACTCACGGCATTTCATCTACTTCAGTAACCTGAAATGAGTTATTGTTTCTTGCGTGCTACAGGAGCTTATGCGTTTTCAAAACTGCTTTTAATAAATTTAATTTTAATCTTAAAGATCCTTCAACGTTCTTGTTCCAGCTGCTTTGAAATTCTTTTGAAAGCATTAAAATTCTTTTATTTCTGGGAGCCTTCGGTAGGGCCCAACTTCGTTGATTTTAATTTCTCTGCGTACTCTATTTATTGACGCATCTAAGTCTCCATGGGAACATATGTAAATTTACTGGTCTCTTTGTGAATGAAGAGTCAATTAATGTTAATTAGAATTCAAGCGATTGACTGGAAATGAGGATTCAAGTAAACGTTAACCTTTGAGTTCTTTTTTAGTTATATCTAACAAACCCTCATCTTTTTTCAAACTAAAGTCTGTTCAAAAACTTGTTGCTGAAATAAAAAACTACGTAGTATTATTTTAACTTTTGGCTGCAAATTTTGAAAAACCTTGCAATTTTGGGAAAGAAAATTAGACTACAGTACAAATTGTTGTACTAAAACTTTATAATTTGTTTGACCAGGGAAGCCAAAGCCCCGAAGAAAGTCTCAATTTTCCCATCCCACTTGGTTTCTTCAAAGTTGGATGGAACTCTCAACTTACCCGAAGTGTACAATTCCGAAATCGCATCCATAGAATCAATGTGGCTCTGTTTGTCAAGCAAACTAGTATACCCAAGCCAATAAGGAACAAGCTTGATTTGTTTGAACAAATGCTGCAAGAGCGGGAACAGGATCTCGTCGCCGTTACCGACACGGCCGTAGGTAATCAAATAGCCACCAGTGCTCAACGAGGCAAATAATTGGGCCGTGGCTTTGCCACCGCCAATAGCATTTAATGCAACTCTGAAGCGACCATTGTTGGATATTTCCGGCAACTTACTCACGAAATCCTCGCTGCAGAACTCAGACTCCGAAATGACCTTGGTTGCACCAAAGTCATACAAGCCCTTAATTTCAGCCTCGGACTTCCCATCACGCACAATCAGCAACGTCTTCACTCCCTTCAAGCGTGCAAGCTGTGTTATAAGCTGGGAAACTTGCGAGTTACCTGTGTTCTGGACGATCCAGTCACCGTCAGCCCAGTCTTTCACGTAGTCGTTGAAAATCTGGTGTGCGGTTGAAGGGTTGATACTCAAACTGGCTGCCTGCTCTACTGTTAAATCTTTGTGAACCCTATAGAATTGCGCCTCCAGATTTTCAGTATCAACCAAAGCGTAGTCTCTCCAGACTCCAAAGCCAAAGGAAATCGGGATAAGACGCTCGCCAACCGAATACTCTGTGACGTTGGCACCAGCATGAACGACTTCAAACACTCCCTCGTTACCCCCGACGTACGCTTCTCTGAAGTCGGTGTTGATTTGCTGCAAAACAGAAGGAACGGGGTAGGCGCCCACAATCTGTCCTTGATCGGATGGGTTAATAGTTGCACCCAAGCCTTTCAAGACAATGTGACTAGGGCCCAACTTGGCCGTGTCAATGGTGATCGGGGTGACCTTGAGGTCTTGGAGAGGACCACACTTCTCGAACGTAACAGCAAATCCTTCGTAACTCATACCGTATTGAAAATATGGAATGGTATCCAGTATATAAAGCGGTTTTCAATTAGTAATTGGGTTAAATTAAATGCCGATGCCGATTGTGCTTGTCTTCTTAAATTGGGAGTTTGCTTTGATAATTTTCCGCAAGTTCATTATTGGTACATTTAACAACCCAGATTTTCACGAACCATAATTTGCCAACACCTATTGAGACTCCAACTTGACTTAAATGGTAGCCTCAATTACAGAATATGAATGCCTCTAATGCACGCAGTAATGGGGTTTGATTCCGACACGGCAGTATTTGTTGTCTTTCAAACAGAGGGTGTTTGAGTTTTACAACATTGCTTTACCGAGCCCCACATGCCACTTGAAAATGTTTCCCTCCACCATAAAGCCTTCATGTACGTAAACCAAACCTTTGGTGAATACGTTTTGGATTCTTTGTGTGATTATCATGAACTTTTGTTATTCTGTCTACGATTGATATTTTCACATTGGGAGGAATTGGATGAATAGTTTGCGATATAATATATTTAGAGGGAGAGTATTTTGTTGTGCAGAAACTCAAGCCTTTAAAGTAGAATCCAAATATTAAGAACAAGCAATCTGAAGTTGAATTGCAACATTACTAATCGGGATTTCCGTAGGAAGTATAACATTGAAGTAACTGAAACTTTGTAGAGAACGTAACACCAATATAATTTAAGTTCAGAAAGGTTTTCAGATGGAGAAGAAACGAGACCAGTTTCACAACGGTGAGGCGCAGTTGGAAGTTCGGCCTTACCTACCGTAAAGTAGTCTAATTGGATACGCAACTCTTACGGAGTAACCTTCACTCTGTATTCCAAATTTTTGGAGTTCATAAAATCAGATTGAGCGTGGAAATTAGAATTTACAAGACTTGTTCATGAATCTGAAACATCAAGAAAAGTTTACAGAATGAACCAAGTAACCAAGTAAAGTCATTCTCCTGAATTCTAGATATCCTGCCAAATAGCCACTAAACCGTTGGGCTCATTTTGCGGTAGTGTCACCAAATTAGGACGATCATCAAAGAGGCTGATGAAGCGGAATTTAACCTGCCTTGAAGTCCGTAAACTCTGTTATGGAGTAAACGCAGGAGAACATTGCTATTGAAGGGTTTAGGGAACCATTCTCTCCACTCAAAAGAAACATACATCCTCATTCACTGATATTTCACACTCACTAACAAGATTGCTAACTCACTAGAACTTAATTAAACGCACTAATTTCACTAATCTTATTATCACAGTGTAGACCACAACACTAAACAACAACTCATAATACAATAGCAACACATAAACCCCCTAATCAATACATGTAGCCACCTAAACAGGTTTGCCTCGCCTCCTATTAGCACTCAATTTGTTGTCAACAAGTCCTGTGAAAGTGATCAAAAATGGCACGTTCCATGGAGGTATAAGAGCGAAACCCTTATCGTTAATAACTCAGCGGGAGGGTCCGCCGGTGTTACAGAATTGGTGTGAGCAGAAAGGTCACGATAAATAGGAGTAGACGAGCATCCGAGATGGAATACGCCACCACCGGAGGAGAAGCTACCAGGGTACCGGTCCTGGCACCATAGATCATCGCACCATCCAAAAACTTTTGGAGTCATCCATCACAAACCAAAAACAATAACCGAATCACCCAATACACAATGACGTAACCAGGCTCATCCCCACGAAAATTTTCAACCGGGGATTGACACGGACCGAAGCAGTTCGGATGGGTCATCCGTGCGATATCCAGCAGTGTGAGGCGCGCCAGAGTGCCCTCAGCGGCACGCTCGGTGGCAACCACAGCCCTGCTACGCTGCTCAGCACACAGGCAAACTGCCGGAGACTGCTACATCCAGTCGTGGGTGGATCAAAGATAAGGATCCTCGGTGCCGGAGTTTACTGGGTGCAGGAGTCCCCGTATTTTCATTCAAAAACAAATGGGGAATTGGAACCACGCCCTCTGCCACAATTGCCATAATTTTCAGTATAAATAGAGGACGATTTGCAGTAATTCTTCACACCACAAGCAAAGTCAAACACACACAATGAAATTTTTAGTATTAGGAAACGAGGTTCAGCAACCATTTGTGATTCCAAACGTCTCGCCAACATCTTCTCCGGCTTTGGAGCCACAAGCTAATGAGTCTGGTAAGCTTCCGCCTTTGCAGTTGGTTGGAAAGTAGGTTTTAGTCACTGGTTGGCTTTGGTTATGATTAGTTATGATAGGAAAGGAATAAATTATAAAATGTGAATTTGTAGGTGATGTTAATGTTTGAAGGGAGGGACTTTGAACTTTTGTGCGAGGGTGACTATACTGGTTACAACTGAAAGTTTGTTCGATGCTACTGGCACTCAATGTCACTGGTATTCAACGTCACTGGTATTAAATGCCACTAGCAATAACAGTGAACGCAATCTCGATACACCTCAACAACGTGTTTCTTGATCGCCTGTAACATTCCAGGGAAGTCGATCCTGTGTTGTGTAGATCCTTCGAGAGTATTCATCTCAAACAAGCATTTCAACGCCACCATCCCTTCTCATTCGAAACCTGCTCACAATCACTAACAATCCTTGTTCACAATCCCACTGCAACAAAAAACAACCAAACCCCATCCCTTGATGCAATTCACTCCTCTAACACCTTCCTATTGTCAAATCGTATACACTCTTAACTTTCTTGGAAAATGGCTGCAACACGAAAAATCATGCATGGCTGCAATTTTTTTCATTTTGACAGATAGTTTGGGCAGTTCGACTTGGTGATTATTCTAGGCTAAATGATAAGGAAGTATTGTTATGGGTTTGTTCTTTTTGGTTGGATAGGATGACAATAGAAGGAAAATTGACTTGGCGTGGGAGTAAGTAGGATAGTGTGGGGAGTAATGTTATGGAGAATGATGGAACATGGAGTAAGATGATAGTTGATGGAGTAAGATGATACTTGATGGAGTAAGATGATACTTGATGGAGTAAGATGATACTTGATGGAGTGAAATAATACATGATGGTTAAATACAATACTCACTGGAGCAAGAATACTTGATGGGGTAAGGTAATACTTGAAGGAGGGAGTTACTTGATGGAGTAAGACAATGGATACATGATGGAATAAGATAATGGACACATGATAGAATAAGATAATGGACACATGATAGGCTCTTGGTTGAGGAGCACGTTGTGGGATATTCCTTTAGTTACCTCAGCCAGCTCATAAATCAGTAAACATGTAGTTTAGTCACCCACAACGTTTTTTTCAGATTAAGAGACACTTCTTTTCCCAGCCAACTCACTCGTCTACCAAACTCCCAGTTCACATGAAAGTACACCCGCCACTTCTCAAAACCACTCTAAATACGCAAGTCGTTACAAGACAAAACATTTATTTACATATCTCATTCCATTCTTTGCTGGAATTTGTTCATAAAAGTATTGATTCATTCAATGTTCATAGTTGGAATATTCATAAGATGGAATATTCAGTTTATTAGAATGAATTTATAGTTGGAATATTCATAAGTTGGATTCATTATTCATAGTTGGGATATTCTGATTCATTCATATGTATTCATAAATGAGAACATCCTCATTCATTCAATCTTATTCATAAACAACTTCATTCTCATTCATTCATATGTATTCATAAATGGGAGCATCCTCATTCATTCAATCTTATTCATAAACAATTTCATTCTCATTCATTCAATCTTATTCATAAACATCTTCATTCTCATTCATTCAATCTTATTCATAAACATCTTCATTCTCATTCATTCAATCTTATTCATAACATCTTCATTCTCATTCATTCAATCTCATTCATATTCAGAATATTCTCATTCATTCAACCCTACTCATAAACATCTTCATTCTCATTCACTCAAAGTTCATGAAATTCTCATCATCAAATACTCATAAAATGAAACCACACTCTTACCATAATCACCCTCCTAAAAAATAGGATAAAACTCATTATACTTCTTAGTATAATAACTAGTAGACAATCCCCCCAACAATACCAAAACCAACGGGATCGGCTTCTTAAAGTGCGTGGGAATCGCGCGGCTAATGCCCGCAGCCAACAACGTGGTCGAGGTGCCCAAAGCCAACTCCAAGCCGTAGTCGGCATTCTGCTTCAAGAGGTAGCCGGCACCACCGTACAACGCGGCAAAGGTCACTCCCGCCACCAACGAGGGCAACGAGCCCTTGCGCGCGTACCCCATGAAGCCGCCGACGGCACAGAGCCCGGATAACGTGAAAGCTGGGTGTTCCATGGTGTGGTTTGCTTTTGCGGTGGCCGCGCACACATTTAAAGGCCCACAATGTCGCGATGTCGCGCCAGGTCAACAACCAAAAAGGCCCGTCGATCCGCTCATGAAAAATTTTACCAACGTGATACACGCCCCTTTTGTTCAATGGGGTGCTGGTGGCTTCGGGTTGCCCAGTAAGCCGACTATCTCTTTACCAACTTCTACGATTATTCCATGTTAGACCAAAAAGTACTCTACTCAGCGTACACTTCCAACCTTCCTCTCCCAACCGTAATCTCTACATCCACCAAATCTACCAATCCACTTTATAACACTCTCCATAAAACACCCATCCAATCACGTTCACGAACAAATAGTTTTCGCAAACAACAATCGGGTAGCCCATTTTTTCCCTATCGACAGGCCTGTGGTTTGTACGCTTTCCAACAGGTGAGGCAAGCATTGCTAACAAAAAAAGTTTTTGCCAAAAAACACACGCCTCCTCGTCAGTAGCTCGACAGATAGAAGTCTAGTATTCGGAGAGAGAAGGAACGATAAAAAGACCAGTGGCACGGTAGAGAAGGACAGAGAAAAGGACAGACAGAACGATAGAAGGACAGAGAACGATAGAAGGACAGACAGAACGATAGTTGGAACGACAGTGACAACAAGTACACCGCGAAACAACAACCAGAAGCTCAGGGAACATGAACATCTCATCCATGTTGACTGGCTCCGGCACACCCAACCAATCCAACGGCACCCAGGAGCCCAACGGGATCGTCGGCGCACTCACCCACGAGTACGAGGCACCCGGCGAGATCGACCACCACTACAAAAAGTTGTTCGAGAACAACCTCAGCGTGATGAGCCAGTTGGACCAGCAGGTGCTGCTCGCGCAGGACATCAAGTTGCTCAAGTTCGACGAGGTCAAGATGAACAACACCATGATCAAGTCCAACCGCATGACGGCCAACTACATTGAGCGGGTTGTGGCCGAGGACATCTCGTCGAGAAACAACAAGATCTCGGACACCAACAAGAACAAGGACTTGCACCACATTGACCTCAGCAAGCCGTTGCACCACAACACGACGCGGGGGCGCGAGTTCAAGTGGGGGCACACGCGCGAGGTGCACAAGGTGGAGACCAAGTCGCGCCGCAAGCGGCCGGCGGTGGCGGGCAACGGCTTGGTGGCGGCGGACGAGTCGCCCACCAAGGCCGGCGGGGGCGGCGACACCACGCCCACGCGCGCCAGGCCCAAGCGCACCGTGTCGCAGTCCTTGACCCCCATGGAGCAGGGCGCCGACTTTGACAAGCGCGCACGCAGAAAAACAGTCAAGAACGAGGACGACGACGGCATGACCTCCGACAGCGACGGCACTCCCGGTGCAGAGGGCTCCGCCAACGGCCGCTTAAGAGTCAGGCTCAACGTCAGGAAGAACGACGACGACGACTCAGAACTGCTGGTTGCGCCGGGAGGCCTGCCCCAGAAGTCCTCCAAGGAACACAAGATTATGATGAAACAGTACGACAACACCTACATCTCCATATACAGAGACATGTCCAGGAAGGACGGGCCCAAGGTCAGCAGGTTGCTCCAGCAGCACCTGCAGGCCAAGATGATCAACTTGAAGAAAACCTCCATTTTGGCCGCGAGAGAAGCAAAGAGATGGCAGCTCAAATCCACCAAAAACCACAAGGACTTGACCACCAAGGCGAGAAGAGCAATGAGAGAAATGTTCAACTTTTGGAAGCGTAACGAGAGGGTTGAGCGTGAGTTGCGTAAAAAGTATGAGCGTGAGTTGATCGATAAAGCTAAAAAGGAGGAAGAGGACCGTGAAGCAAAGAGACAGCTGAGAAAGTTGAACTTTTTGATCACCCAGACCGAATTGTACTCCCACTTTATCGGCAAAAAGATCAAAACGGAGGAAATCGAGGGCAAGAACTCGGACCCCAACCTCAAAATGGAAACCAACAAGTCGTTGGACAAGTATGCGAATGTTGATGTGCGGGGCGAGCAGAAGCACATTGACCTGCTTGATTTCGACAATGACGACGACGATGCGTTGCACAGGGCTGCTGCTGCGAACGCGCAGAACGCGTTGGACGCGGCGGCGTCCAAGGCAAAGTCCTTTGAAGACCCGCTGGACCCTCTCAAGAACCCAGACACAAACGGCGAGGAAATGAACTTCCAGAACCCTACCCTCATTGGCGACTTGTCCATCACACAGCCTAAACTCTTAAAGTGCACCTTGAAAGAGTACCAGGTCAAGGGGTTGAACTGGTTGGCCAACTTGTACGAGCAGGGCATCAACGGTATTTTGGCGGACGAGATGGGTCTTGGTAAGACGGTGCAGAGTATCTCGGTTTTGTCGTACTTGGCGGAAACACACAACATCTGGGGGCCCTTTTTGGTCGTGACCCCGGCCTCCACCTTGCACAACTGGCAGCAGGAAATCTCCAAGTTTGTGCCCGACTTCAAGGTGTTGCCCTACTGGGGGAATGCCAAGGACCGTAAGATCTTGAGAAAGTTCTGGGACCGCAAAAACGTGAGGTACGGCAAAGACGCGCCGTTCCACGTCTTGGTCACCTCGTACCAGTTGGTGGTTGCCGACGCCGCCTATTTTCAGAAAATGAAGTGGCAGTACATGATTCTTGATGAGGCCCAGGCCATCAAATCGTCCCAGTCCTCCAGATGGAAGTCGCTCTTGTCTTTCTCGTGCCGTAACAGGCTTTTGTTGACGGGTACGCCGATCCAGAACTCGATGCAAGAATTATGGGCCTTGTTGCATTTCATCATGCCTTCCTTATTTGACTCGCACGACGAGTTCAGCGACTGGTTCTCGAAGGATATCGAGAGCCATGCCCAGTCCAACACTACCTTGGACGAGCAGCAATTGAGAAGATTGCACGTCATCTTAAAGCCCTTCATGTTGAGACGTATCAAAAAGAATGTCCAGAGTGAGTTGGGTGACAAGGTGGAAATAGATATATTCTGCGACTTGACAAACAGACAGAAGAAGTACTACCAAATGCTTAAATCACAGATATCGATCATGGACTTGTTGGAGTCTGCAAACTCGGGGGGTGACGACGCCACGTCCTTGATTAACTTGGTCATGCAATTCAGAAAGGTTTGCAACCACCCTGATTTATTTGAGAGAGCTGATGTCAGGTCTCCATTCTCCGTTGGTAGGTTTGCTGAAACTGGTTCGTTTTTGAGAGAATCGAATGAGTTGGAAGTGCAGTACAGCACAGAAAACTTGATAAACTACAAGATGCCTCGTTTAGTGTACGACGAGTTGCTCACTCCAAGCAACGAAAACTTGATTGGTTCCCGGAAGAAACTCTTGCAGAAGTTTAGCATCTACGACCCGGAAAATGTGCAGCAGGGTAAAAACGATACCTTTGGGTGGCTCAGGTTTGTTGACCAATCTCCGTCTGAATTGCACACTTTGCAGAGACAAAACGTCATCCAGCGTGCTATAGACCGCCAGAGCTATACAGATGTAAATTACAGCAAGTCCAACAGACTCAACTATTTGTACGAGGGCGAATTTGAACAGCCTAACCTGAAATTGTTGATTGCCAACTACAACAATGATCTTGCCGCGATCGAAAACTCTTCCACTTTGAAGGAGTTGTACTCTGTCAAGGACCATGTCTTCACTGATATGTGCATCAACTCTTTAAAACCTGCTGCTGTGCCTATAGCGTCTGCACCACCAATAATCCCATACTGCTCCACTGTCAACTACTTCAACAAAATGGAAGACGTCCTCTTTGACCGCGACATTAGACTGAGCTTGATGCCAATGTCTTTATCCAACGAGTACACATACTTGTCGAAGAAGTTACCAATTTCAGAGTACCCCCACACAAATATGCTCCCACAACCAGTCAACAAATTCATTGACTACTCCAATATTAGAATGCCGTCCATGGAAAGATTCATCACCGATGCAGGTAAGTTGGCCAAGTTGGACGAGTTGTTGGTGCAACTCAAGCAAGAAGACCACAGAGTGTTGGTTTATTTCCAGATGACCAAGATGATGGACTTGATGGAGGAGTATTTGACATACAGACAACACAAGTACATCAGATTGGATGGTTCGTCCAAATTGGACGACCGTCGTGATTTGGTCCATGACTGGCAAACCAAACCAGAAATCTTCATCTTTTTGTTATCCACCAGAGCAGGTGGCTTGGGTATCAACTTGACTGCTGCCGACACTGTTATTTTCTACGATTCTGATTGGAACCCTACCATCGACTCGCAAGCTATGGACAGAGCGCATAGATTGGGTCAAACGCGCCAGGTCACAGTTTACAGATTGTTGGCTAGAGGCACCATCGAAGAGAGAATGAGAGACCGTGCGAAGCAGAAGGAACAGGTGCAGCAAGTGGTCATGGAGGGTAAAGCCATGCCTAAGAAGGAGGACGCGGCGAACAAAAAGAAGGATGTTGCATTCTTGTTGTTGGGAGGAGACGACCCAAGCGACAGCACCAACAATGCAACCCCAACGGATTCGAAGGAAAACACACCATCTGGAGACGATCAAAAGAGGAAGAAACCTAAGAAATTGGGCAAGTCGGCTAAGTTTGGCGATGTTTCGCTCCTCAATTCTTCAAAATTAGAAGAAATGTACCATGAAGATGAAGGTCAGTTTACCAGAAACGGAACGCCAACCATATAGTTACTGTAATTTTTAATATATATTTATCATCGTATAGGTGAATTAAGGATGAATATAAAAGTAAAAGGCTCCTCGTAGAGAGATATCTTATCCTTTCGATTGGAGCCAGTGAAATAAATATGCAGATTAATAAGTTAGTTTTCAAACTTTAGCTTCCTCTTCTTCTTGGATAGCAGTATCTAATTTGTTGGAAAGTTTGTTCTCTAGTTCAGATAGGAACGATGAGTTGTTAAAACTCAATGGTGCAGTTCTTTCGGTGACTGTCTTTGAAGAATTTCGACTTCGCGAAGCTTCATCTTCATTTGGAGTTGCTTTCGACTTGAGAATTTTATTTTCGTTTTCCAAGTTGTATATTCGGTTGAAGCTTTCCTCCAAACGAAGTTTGAGTTCTTCTTTCGATATCTGCAGTGACAAGTTCAAGTTCTGTGCGATACCCTCATCGCTTTCATTTTCAACATTATTGTCGTCAAAACTGGTTGGTTGTGTAGAATTAATCAAATCCGTCAATCCACTTAAATTAGAATTTACAGAATTGAGTGAGAACCTGTTGGGCTGGAGCAAGTTGCCAAAAGCTAATTTCTTACCTCCAGATGATAATTGGTCCAAGGTCATCTGATTGTAGGTTTCGTATGACTGGGGAGGGCAAATATTAATGTAGTTATCATCAAAGGATAACCCGTTGCGGGATCTATATTGTGGACTCTTGACGTTCCCATTAACACTCTTCTTTTTGTCTGTTGGGTTCTCAAAAACAGTCAACAATCCTAATTGGAGACCTGTAGATAACCGTTTATACTTCTTGCCTGAAGAAGTATTCTCTGGTGAGTTTGGCATGTCGATTTTCTTTTCTAGAACTGGGCTGGGTACGGGTGTTTTAGTGGAAGGTAGCGAGTACCGCTTCTTGATGGCGGCGTTGTGGAACATCTTCAAACCAGTTGAGTTGTCTATGGAGGAACGAGGAGACGTGAGGCTTGACTCGGAAGGAGTTCCCGGCGACATCTGTTGTTGCTGCTGTTGTTGTTGCTGGAAAATGTCATTATTCAAGTCGTTCAAGTTCACCTGGTACAACTCACGGATAGTGTTAATGTCATCATTGAACTGCTTGAAAATCAAGAGTTTTTCATTCAACTCGTCCACATTGTCTATCGACATGGTAGATTGGTTGTACTTGTTGAAGAACTTCAAGTTTGTTGATAAGTTTGTCAATTTAGAGATCAAATTGTTCAAGTTTGAGTTTGAATCGTCCACTGTAACGTGAGCAGCAGGGGAGTTCATAGACAAAATGTCTTGGTTCTCGTGGGTAGCGTTCAGTTTGAACAGTGACATATGCTCAAATCTCTCAAAGTACAGATTAAAGTTCTTCAACGTCTCATTGTGTTCTTTGAACGTATCGCGAAGAACATTCAACTTGTGCAAATTAGGGACAAAGTTGTGTTTGGTAGATTCATGAGCGTTGAACTGGTCCATCATTTTGTAGATGAAGAAGTTTTTGCATGCTGAGGAGTCGTTCATGGTTAACAACTGGCAGATCATGAGCTTACGCAACTGGTTGAATTTGTTTATGCTGAAGACAATCTCGTCCAAGGCACTTGGGGTGATTGGCACGTCTTCTTCTTGGTTGCGCATGGTAAACGTGTTGAAATCCATGTTCAAAATTTCCAAGTTGATGTTGTTGATTGAGCAGTATTGCTCAAACAAGTCCCCGTTCAAGTACGGGAAAAACTTTACTAACGATGATTTCAAGTTGAAGTTGAGGAGGCTCAAAGAATGGAGAAGGGAAGTTTTCAAGTCTTCCTTGTACTTTTGAAGTTCAAAGCTTTCTGCGGTTGCTGGATTACTCAAGAAGTTGTAAACACTCAATTCTTTCAAAGTTATAAGGTTTGTTATGACTTTCTTGTTGAGTTTATAATTGAACAACAAAAACTCATTGAGTAGTTGCATGGTCTGGTTGGTTCTAATATGAAGATTTATCTTTTTGAACTTGATTAATTTAGTTGATATGATCAACAAGATTTTGAACATTTTAAGCTGCGATTTTGCAGACATTTGGTTTGCAGCCAATTGGCGTTGCTTCAACAAGTATATGATCAATGAGATGATCACAAGCACAAACTTGGAGTTATTGTATCTGTGCAAGTACCGCAAACAGTAGCGTTTGTCTAGAATCTCTAGTAGAGTGCCGTCAAAGTTCAAGTAGTGAATGAATGTGGGCAAATTTGTCGGAACTTCCTGCGGTAGAGTGAAGGGAGTGTGCTCCGAGTTCAACTTGGCCTGTAAAGTGTTCAATGCTTGCTCATTTTTAGACAAAATCATGGAGTCCTCCAAAAGGTTAGACACTATCAAGCTGTACTTGAACATTTCCCAGAACTCATGGTTGGTCTGTCCCATGGAAAGGTACTTTTTGATGTACTTTGAGAAGTTTTCAGTGCTTGGGACCAACGGGTTGGTGTTGTACTTGTCGTAGTAGTACTGGAAGTCATGGCTGGCCGAGCTCTCGCGTCTTCTGGAGGAGCTGGGGCGCTGGGGATTGCCCAAAAACCTAGGTTTCGGAGGTCCAAAGTCGTCTTCAAAGAACTGCGTGCTCAAGTCCGCCTTGTTGCTGTAGCTGTGGTGCGAAAGGGTCGGCGTCAGCACACTGTCTTCAATACCCCAGTCGCTCATTTCCGGCGCTGCCTGGCCAGAAGCCGCCAGGTCGTCCGCCTTCTTCTCGTCGTTGACACCATTGCGCGACAAGTAACTTGAGAGCGGGTTAAGCATATCAAAGTTCATCTTTAATGGTGCCTAGTAGCAGTGCTTCATGAAGAGCTTGTTAGACTTAGAATGTTTAAAATTGTCATAGGAAAAAAGACGTACAAAGCGTTTGGAGAAGCACAAAAAATCAGAGGAAAGGGACCATTGATCTTAAAGAGGCGGTTTTCGAACGCGTGGTTGGAGTGCTACGATCATGTGCTCGAGGCTGGTGCGTTGTTGAGAGACGTTAATTACAGGTGTTTGGTTGAGTGTGATTTGGAAGGCCTATTTTGATTTGATTTCCGAATCGGGAAGTAAGTATGGGTGCAATTTTTGCAAACATGTGAGAGAAACGGTTGGAATGAGAGATGAGTTGAGGGTGGATTAAAGTGTTGAGTTGTATGGTGGGTTTAAGAATTGATGAGTGAAGATGTGCAGAGTGATTTGATAAGTGGTGTTGGTGGAGCAGTTGGCAGATAGTGTTGGATTATAGAGACAATAGAGTATTTCAGATTAAGAGCATATTTTGATGTTTACAAGATTCACTTCAGTCTCTTGAATTGGGTATTGAAGCACTTTAAGAATTGCAAGTAATAATGTCATTTTTGATTACAATAAACGTCACTTCTATTTGACAGGCCACTAAAAGTCTATTTACAAATTAAGACCCTGACAAGAATATTAACAATCACTGCAAAAGTTTAACAATGATCAAGTATAACAACCATTTGTGCAAAAGTATAACAACCGTTTGTACAACAATCACATGTACAAAAGACCAACCATTTGTAGAACAACCATTTGTACAAACAACCATTTAAACCAACGCTTATCTCCCTACAAACAATCACACATTTTAATCATTAAGTATATATTGCGCAACTATTAACATTAAGTCCGGTAATGTAGAATTGAAATCGTAACAATCAGCCGAAACCTGGCCCCGAGCCCATCTGAGTCAACCAGTCATTCTCAATAAAACTCATGCCAAGGCCATTCCCAAGCGAGCCGTCCTTGAGCGGGTCGAGCGACTGGCCCTTCGCGTTGGGGTTGTCCATCTTGGTGTTCATCATGGCCGGGTTCATGAACATCTGGTTCATGCCGTCGCCCAACAAGGACGGGTCCATGAGGTCGCCGTTCATGCCCGCGGGCACCTTGCCGCCGGGCACGGCCGCGCCGTTGTTGTTGAACAAGTTCATGAGTGCCTGCTGCTGCATGAACTTCAACCGCTTCTGCTGCAACTGGAAGTGCAAGTTCATGTGCTGCTGCGGGTTGGCCGTGTCCATGCCCATGAGGTCGTTCTTGAGGGTGCTGTCCTCGTCGGCGCCGTCAAACGACACCAAGAGGTTTTCGTTGCTGTTGTTGGCGCTCTTCTTGTCCTCGGGCATGTTTGGCGAGATGAGGGGGTTTGCACGTTGCTGGGCCATAGCCATTTGGACTGCCATTTGGTTTTGTTGGTGCTGGTTTTGTTGGAGTTGATTTTGTTGAAGTTGGTTTTGTTGGAGTTGGTTTTGCTGGTTTTGTTGGTTTTGGAGTTGGAGTTGATTTTGCTGGTTCTGTTGGTTTTGTTGAAGTTGATTTTGTTGTTGATTTTGCTGATTTTGCTGATTTTGCTGATTTTGCTGATTTTGCTGATTTTGCTGATTTTGCTGATTTTGCTGATTTTGCTGATTTTGCTGACTTTGTTGACTTTGCTGATTCTGCTGCACCATACCCTGGCCAAACGGAGTACCCGATATCGAATTCTGATTCTGCTGCTTAATCATAAACTGCTTCTTCTGTAAATTATTCTGATTCTCAATCCGCAACAACTTCATCTGATAATCATTAATGCCATCATTGCTCGGTTTCTGGTTTTTTTGCATCTTCTGGGTATTCGCAAGTAACGGCGACTGCAACTGTGACGCATCCGGGGTCCCCCCCGGCTGCTGCCGCTGCAACTGCGCCTGCTGCTGCTGCTGCTGCTGCTGATACTGCAACTTCATCTGCTGCAACCGCATCTGGTGCTGGTACTGCTGCAAGTTGGTGCTCCTGCCGTTGGCGGCGGTGCTGGTGGCGTTGCCCGCACTCTGCGGCGGCGGCATCTTGTTGTTGGAGGCCGGCACCACGAAGTTGCCGTTTTCCTTGAACGGCGGGCTCGCCTTGCCCATGAACGGCTGGTTTCCGCCAAGTTGCAGCTGCTGCTGCATGAGCCGCTGCTGGATAATCTGCTGCTGCTGTTTTTGTAGTGGTGTCTGATTGGGTATCAGCTGTAGTTGTTGTAGCTGCTGCAATTGTTGCATTTGGAGTTGGGATTGCGGATTTTGCTGCTGCAATTGCATTTGCAACTGCAACTGCATCTGTTGGTTCTGAATTTGTTGCTGGCTGGCCATGTTGGGGTTCTGCTGTTGCTGCTGTTGCAACATCTGCAACTGCAACTGGATCTGCTGCTGCTGCGGGTTCAACGCCAGCAGTATCATCTGCGGCTGCTGTTGCTGCTGCTGCTGGTTGTACTGCACGCCCTGGTTGAACATCTGGTTCATATTCGGGTTCATGCTCAGCTGCATGGACCACATGAGAGACCACCACTCCAACAAGAAGGTTTCGTTGCCGGCAATGAGCATTTTCGTATCCACTTGCTTGTGCAGCGGCAGCAGCAGCGGCGACGGTAGTGCTGCTGCGTTATTCGGCACCTTGGCGGACTCAACTAACAACAGACGGGCCAGCTCGTGCATGCCGTTCTCCGTCATGTAGTGGTACAAGTGGGCGAGCAAGAGCTGGTGCGGGTCCTTCGCGAGCACGTCGCTGACGACGTTGGGCGGGAGTGTTGCTGGCGTCAAGCGCGCGGTGGTTTCGCGCGGTGGCATCGCGGCGCCCAGCACGCTGCCGTGGTGCAGCTGGCCCACCGGGCCAGCAGCGCCCATCTGGAGGCCGCCTGGCGCCGGGCCGTGCTGCCCGGGCACCATCGAGCCAGGCACCGCCACGCCCATGTAGCTCTGCGCGGCGAGAACGCTCCCTGCCTGCTGGGCCATTCCCTCCATGCCCTGCGCCGGCCCGGGCCCACCGTGCTGGCTGCCCTGGCCCCTTCGATCTGCTTGGAACATCTCCTGTGCTATCCCGGTGCGGTGTTACCGTGTAACAGAATCAATCTCAACACTTGGAGCTTTGCGGTGCTCACTACTGGTTGACAGTTTTTGTTGTCGTATCTGGTACTGAATTTTTTTTCTGGTAAAAATTGGTTGTGTGACTGCTGGGCACAAATTGTTAGCGAGGTTTTGTTAGGGTTTGGTGTGGGAGAGGATGTAGTGTATGTGTGGGTAAAAAAGAGGTGGTAGATGTTTATATATATAGGTGGGTATATATATAGGTGGGTCTATATAGAGATGGGTATATATAAAGGTAGGAGATGTATATATATGGTATGAGAGATACATTATAAAGTATGAAATCAGTACGGCACAGAGGTGAAGCAACACAACGAAGACTTAGTGAGAACTTTTTTTGCAAACCTCTCGACTGGGGCCCTGCGACGCCCGGCTGCCTCGCTGGCGTCGGCGAGTGCCGATCGCAATAGGAGCGCCTGCACACGGCCAGATGGACCCTTGAGCTGTCTCTTTTACGAGCGCGCACAAAGCAGTGGCTGGGACCGCCTCGAGAGACGTTCCGAACGCAGGCTGGCTTAGGTGAAATTGATCGAGACGAGGGTTTGGGTTGGTGGGTTTGGTGGGTTGGTTGGGTGAAAATTTGTGGATTCGTTTGGAGGGTTGGTTGGGTGAAAATTTGTGGGCTGGAAAAATGGAGTGACGGTTCTCTTAAAGTAGCCGTTGGAGTTTTGGGGAAGGTTGTTTTTGGGGAGGGGATTGTTTGGAGGTTGAACCCATTCTGGTGGGATTCGGTTTGTATTTCCAGTGTTATTGTGAGGTTACCAAATCTGGTGTTATTGAGTTCGCATCTTGGTGCTTTGATATTCTCATTCTTAGATATTCGGAGATTTTTTTGTTTTCTGATTCTGGTCCAGAACTGTGTTACGATGTTGAGATGTCCTGAACACATTTGTTGTGTTCTGAGACGAGTTTTCTTTTCTAGTGTCGGTATTCTGGGAGTCCAGAATTATTTGGAGTGTTCTGATATTTTAGGTTCTAGTGCTCCAGTTTCGAGTGCTCTAGACGATAGTTTTCCATTTCCAAGTTTTCTGACCTGAAGTACAGAATTTTTAGTACTCTCTAAGTCTCTTCTAATCATTAAACTAGTTAGGACTTTTAAGTGGTGGATCTGGATTGACATCTGTATGAATCTAATGTTGAACGTCTAATATGGAGCCTCACCATGAGTCTAATTTTCATATTCATCAACCTAATGGGTACACTTAGTAATCAAGGAATCGTATTCTTCAATGAAAATCGAACGATTATGATGACAGAGAATCGTGGTATTGTACATTCAAATGGATTCTTTCTCTAGTGTCGTATTCAATTGAATCTGACGAATTCTACATTTAGTAAGGGGATGGCATCTTAATAATCTACAGATGTTCCACAACTAATAATAGAGGAACCATATTCATTCTAATGGATTCTACGACTTAAATGTTGAATGCTTCAGTGAAATCATATGGATTCTGCTTCAAATAACGTGTTGTTTACAATGACGTTATTCTATAATTGTATAACCAATCATCTATAAACTTGGCATCATATTCAAAATGAAAATCATGATTTCCTCTGATGTCTGTTAAATCATGTTCCCCTGGCGGACCTAGACAATCACAACCAAGAGCACCACCAGTCTACTGAATATGATTCACAATCACAAGGAATGGTGAATTTTGACAAATTTATAAACCACGTTCACCAAAGAAGGATATATTGCACGGCATTGAAAAATGTCACCCACGGCGTTCGGAGGAATTTACCCTCTTGGTCTCAAATGGCCTATATAGAAATATTCTGTTGCTCTATTCGATGCAATGGTGATTCTTTAAATGTATGCTCAACAACCTTTGTAAGATTCTTCTGTCGGACCAAACTCTACATTTAATCGTGGTTCCATATACGATAGTCCAAATAATATATGCACTACTTTGTCCATAAGAACCCTAATGGTGAACTAATGGACTTTGTATCTAGTAACCAATAGGTTTAGGTTGGAGTTATAGCAGATAGTTTGGTCATGACTTCTTTGGAGGTCGTAATACATTCACTATATGACGTTCTATTTCACTTATGTCTCCATCCTTTTCTTGGTCATTTTGAACTTCAGATCGTCGTCACTATTCACTCAACTTATGACATTAGAATCGATCACTTCATTTATACATTTACATTCAATAATGGTAGCCCAAAGGATTATACTCAACTCTCTCTTTTGTTATATAATCCTCCTCTCTAACTCTACACCTAATAATCATGGTATCGTATTCAATAATGTCTAATGGCGAACCAAAAGATGTATGCTCAACTCCATTTACTCTATAAGATACTCTTGCGGAGATTTTCCACCTCGAAACCTGTACGACTGATCTCAAATAGCACTTCGTGCCACAATAGCACGAAGTGCTATTGAAGCACTCTATCCATCTATCCCTTAAAATATCCATACCTCACCTCCAGGTCATCCTTCTTCTCCTTCAAAAACTCCTCAGGATACCCAGCCTCGTCGAAAATCGGCACAAACTTGCCCCTCTCCGCGTCGTACTCATAGCATATTCCGTGCACCATCAAGCTCTGCAAGTTCGGAAGAACCACCCCAAAAAAACCTACAATCGGCTCGAGCTGGTGCACAATGTACGTAGTCACCAAGTTGTCGATGTTCATCGGGTCCGTGCCCGAAGGATCGCCCTCCAAGTCGCAGCAGCAGTTGTCCAACACAAAGCCCTCCGCCTCGTCCTTGTGGAACCCGTTGTGCAACGTGTGCGGCTGGCCCTTGTAGATGGGGTAGTTGCGGTAGCTCTGGATCTTCTCCTTGATGGGAATGCACACCTCGCGGTCCATCAGAAGGCCGCCCAAGATGTACCCGATCAAGTAGTAGGCGGACTCGCCGTCGATGCGCGGGTCCTCGGGGTCGTGGTTCGCGTTGTCCACCTCCTTGATGGGGTAGAACATTGTCTTGAGGCGCTGCAACACCAAGTCGCACCCGTAGCAGCGGCATGTGTGTAAGAGCGACTCGTAAAAGTCCGGCCGGTAGTAGATGAAGCTCGTGAGGAAGTCCGGCAACTGCAACGAGGTCAAGGTGGCCTGTCTGTTGTGCGTGGGTGAAAAGTAGCTGAGGAAAAACAAGTCCATCAACCGCTCATTCAACTTGTTGAGCAACACCAGCGACATCACCTCGAACATCTTGAAGCCGGGCGTGGAGAAGTCGATCATGAGCCGTGTCAAGCTGCGGAGCGACTTGATGAACCCACCCAACGGCATCAAGATGTTCTGCAGGATCTGGTGTGGCCGCAACCACTCGGTGTTCGGGTACGACTCCAACCCGAAGCTAATCAAGTTGGGGAGCCCGTCGTGGTTCGCTGAGTACACGGTGAAGTCCCTGAAAAACTTGGAAAAGCATTGGCAGTCGGTCAGGTGGTCTTCTATACAGTCAATTTTCAAGAACAAGTTTGCCAAATGAGTCAAATCAACCTTTGCTTCGAGAACCAGGAAATCCAACCGTTTGTCCAAAGCGTTTAAAAACCTCAAAAGTCTCTCTTCTTCGTGTTCGTCTTTGGTGGATGATCTTGTTTCGGCCGTGTGGACAAAGTTTTCCTTGTGGCAGTGGAAAACACTGAGACCTCTCAATTTTAGTTTGCAGTCTTGGTCTATTAATTTGACACTGCGGAGCAACTGCAAACCAAGCAGGTTGTTGGTGCTGCATGTGAGGGTCAACAAGCTGTTGAGGGCGTTGGAGGGGTGTTTACTCAAGTCGAAAAAGTCCAGCTTTTCTTTTGGTATTTCATTATTCATCAGTTTGGGGTTGGTTTCATTATTGATTTCAGTATTCACAAGGTCAATGTCGACATGATTGTTTTCACCATTTTCAATTTCAATCTCGATTTCATTGCTCACACCATTTTCAATTCCAATCTCAATTTCATTATTCACACCATTTTCGATTCCAATCTCAATTTCATTATTCACACCATTTTCAATTCCAATCTCACTCCCCCCATTCTCAATATGCCCACTCCCACCCTCCATCAACTCAACCTCATTCAACATAAAAAACAAATTGGTCAAACTCTGCGGAATATTAGGAACATACAAATCCTCCATCTTAGTCACAAACAACTTGAAAATCTTGTTCCTGATATTGTCGTTGCGCAAGAACTTGATCAACTTCACAATCACAGTCTTGAAGTCCACAAAAGTGATGTGCAAAAAGTTCAACTCATGGCAGTTGATACCAAAAAACTCGATGATCTTGGTCTGAATAAACGAAATGTCCACCTCCTCACTCACAAAACACTTGTCAAACACAAAGAACTTGATTTTCTGGATGAGTTTCGGGTTGGCGTGCAACGAGGCCATGAACTGGATCAAACGCTCCATGCTGAAGATGATCGAGCTGTCCATGTCCTGAATGGCGCACTCGCGGATGTACTTTTGCTGGTTGCCGTCGAAACGCAACGGCAACCCGGGGTTGATGTTGACGGTGACCCGTTTGTAGAGCCGTGCGGCCGCTGTCGGGTACAATGCACAGCACGTCTGCAGCAAGCTGGTCAAGTCGTACTGGCTGACGTGCTCGAAGACGTCCAGGAGTAAGTTGTGGGGCAACGCCCTCACGAGCAGGTTTTCCGGCTGGCTGGCTATCTTGGTCGCGTCGCAGTGCAACAAGGTCGCCGTGAGCGCCGGCGCTATCGAAACGGGCCCGCTCGCAGCGTACTCCCCTAGCAAGTCATCTGTGCTGTAGTTCCGCTGACTTTCGCCGTGGCCCTCGTAAGACGCTACCAACGAGTGGAGAATCGAACATTTCAAACTGTCGTCATTGTACAATGTTCGTACGTCTGTGCCCTCTATCATTTTATGTCTTATCCAACCTGGAATTATGTTGCACTTTTAAACTCCCACTCTTGAGTCTTCTGCTCTTAGAATCCTGTATGAAAGCACAGTTATCAACTCAACCAAAAATTCAGCAGCAGGAGATCTAACTTCTAATTGGACCAAATGGTTGCTAGTGTAGGTTGTAGTTGATTGGTTAAGGATTCAGGACATTGTGCAAAGTTCCCCTATATGTTGGATGTTGCGGAGTCTGGACGCAAAAATAGGGGCAGAAAAAAGGGCAATGTCGGCTTGATAATGGTTTGTAATGGGAGGCTAATTAGTGCAGGGGGAGGAAGTGTCGGGAGAGGGTGGGAGAGGAAGTGGGGGAGTGTGTGGAAGGTGTGTGCAAACTCACACTCTGTTTGGCCGTTAACGGAGTGAACAAAATGCCGTTGCTCTCGTATTTTTTGACAGTGGATCTTAATCTGAACGAACAATCTGGAGTTTTGTGTTTAGTTGGTAAGAGCATTTGGGAGGAGATTGGGAGGTATCAAAAGGTATCAAGAGATTTGATATTCAGGTATAGTTTCTCATTTTTTGAGATTGGTAAAGTAGTTTGGAAGCTTGAATCGTGAGGTAAACCTGCGAAATGAATGGTTTTCTATATATTCACATGTTCATGCTAAGTCGGTTGTTTGTCTACTAGAAGACGTTATCTGGCCTGCGACCTTAAAGGGAATGAGGCGGTGGTTTAGCCGTGCGGTCTGGAATGAGACTTATTATGAAATGGTGGTGAAGGTGATGAGTGGGATTGGTGATGAATTGTGATGAATTGTGATGAGTGGTGATGATTGGTGACTGATTAGCTTTTGGGTGCAAATTCGTTGTTGTTTTGTGTGAGTTTGGTTTTCAAGGTTGAGTTTGCTATTTAATGGTCTATGTTCCATCAAAGTGTTGGTGAGTGGATTTCAATCATACAGTGGAGTAGATTCAAATAGTCACCTATCGTGGTTTTAATAAGTGCAGTTGCATTAGACCAGTTTGTAACTCTCCCAATTAAGTTTAGCATCGGTTGACTTCTCATTCTCATTAGTTAGAAATATTTACGGTGCAATATTGTTTTCTAGCATTGTTCGTTTTTTAATTTGAGCAGTTCGGTTTGTTTGATAAGGTCAGTTAATTGATACTTGCTCAATCGATCTTGAATAGAATAGATTTCTGGGTGGGTAATTAAAAGGCTTTGTTATTTGTCAATGAAGTAGTAAAACGATTATTGCTTCAGAAGCTCAAACAAAGGTAGATCCGGTGCCAGCTCCTGAACGCCTTCTCGATGTACTTTGTTGCGTCATGATCTGTTCGATCATTTTTATTCGCTTATTTGTTCGCCTATTTCACACTCATTCGATCTTCCATTCGCCTATTCCACTTTCGATCTACACTCATTCATTCTTCTCACTCATTCATTCTTCTCTTTCTTTAACAAAGTCTTTCTTCAACTCAATTCTTCATTAACTCACTCGATCTGCTTACTTACTCGATCTTCTTAGTTTTAGTACTTTAACTTGATCCTCTGTTTACTTATTCATTCGGTCTCCTCATTCACTCACTCTTCTTGTCTTCTTCTCTTTTGTTCTTCTTCAACTCAATCCTACTTTAGCTCACTCCTTCAATTCGTTCTTTTTCTAATTCGCACATCAACTTGATCCTCTGTCAACTTACTCACAATCCTCTTCAACTCGCTCTTCAGCTCATTCAATTCTCTTTAACTCGCTCGTCAACTCACTCAATCTTCAACTCACTCAATCTTCAACTCACTATGTCAAGGTGCATTAGAAAGTATTAACCTACCGAAGTTACCTTGTGGCCATTCTGGCTCTCCCAGATGTAACACACGGTTGCTTACATCTGCAGATACTCGCGCTGGTGATTGTATGTTACAGATACAGTCAGCGTGGCAAGGTCACTGATGTAGCATTAGGAGACTAGCTAATTTGGAGTTTAGTCTCAACAGCCTGGTATAAATACTGCATGTTATCAAGGTGTTGAGAGGGGATAGACAGGTTTAAAGTATCTTATATTCATATAGCCTTAAGAATCTACATTTACTTCAATATCAAGTAACAGAGCAGTTGATGATGATGGCAAAACCAAGAACTTCTACCAAGGGCAGATTCCCGGATGCTGTCAATGCTTCTATTCAAGCCAGTCAAGCTCGGCACAAATCCTATTCAACTCACTCAATCTTCAACTCACTCATTCCTATTCAACTCACTCATCTTTTTATCTTCTCTCAACCAATCTCCTTTTATTCAATCCCATTTTAACTCTTTCCATCTCCTTGCCATGCTTTCTTCTTCTGATTCATCTTACACACTCGAACTTCAACTCATTGTTCGATCTTTTCTAACTAAATCCTTATTCTACTCACTCTTCTTGTGCATCAACCTTCTTAATTCGTTCAACTTCCTCTAAATCATCCTTAGTTCATTAGTTACTATTCGTACTACTCTTTACACATACATTTACTCATCTCCATGAACTCATTACCTCACACACATACATTTACTCGTCTCCTTAAACTCTTCGTTATCACTCAAGCATTTACTCATCTCCATAAACTCATTAACTCACAACTCACACACCTTTACTCTTCTCCATGAACACTTCATTATCTCACTACTAAAAACTATACTTCGTAGTAGTCTTTTTCATTATCTCACTACTAAATACTACTTCGTAGAAGTTTGTTCATTACAACTTATTCCCCATATTAACATGCACCGCCTTCACCTGCGTGTACGTCGTCAACCCATACTCACCCAACTCTCTTCCCACACCACTCATCTTGACCCCCCCAAACGGAATGTTCGTCGCCGAGTCGTTCGACGAGTTGATCCACACCATGCCCGACTGGATCTCCGCCGCAAACGTGTGCGCCGCAACCAAGTCCTTCGTGAACACCGACGCACCCAACCCGTACTCCGAGTCGTTCGCAAGCGCAATCGCCTCCTCGTCCGTCTCGAACTTGGCCGCAACCACCACCGGCCCGAAAATCTCCTCGCGCACAATCCGCATCGAAGGCTTCACGTCCGCAAACATCGTAGGCTTCACATAGTACCCCTTTGCAAGCGCACCCTCGCTGTTTTTTTCGCCGCCAATCACCAAGCGAGCACCCTCCTTCTTTCCAATGTCAATGTACGACAATACCTTGTCCATCTGCTGCTTCGACACCTGTGGCCCCACCACCGACTTTTCGTCAAACATGTCGCCCTGTGGGTACTGTTCCTTGACGTGTGCGGCGAATTTGGCGAGGAAATCCTCGTAGATGTTCGCGTGCACGTAAAGCCTAGACGTAGCAGTACAGATCTGGCCCATGTTGCTCATGATACCAAGCGCAGCATACTTAACAGCCTGATCGAGATCAGCATCGGCACGCACAATCAACGGCGACTTGCCCCCCAATTCCAACGTCACCGCCTTCATCGTGAGCGCAGCCGTCTGCTGGATGCGGATACCAGTAGCGGTGGACCCCGTGAACGCAATCTTGTCCACGTCCTTGTGCGCGGTCAACGCGTGCCCTGCGGTGGCGCCGAATCCGGACAAAATGTTCACCACGCCCGCGGGAAATCCAGCCTCCTTGAACGCGCGCGCAATGTGCAACATCGACAACGGCGTCACCTCCGACGTCTTCATCACAACGACGTTGCCCGCCGCCAACGCGGGCGCCAACTTCCACGCAGCCATGCAAATGGGGTAGTTCCACGGAATGATCTGGCCGCACACGCCAAACGGCTCGTGGATCGTGTACGCAAACTTCTTGGGGTCGTTCTGGATCACACGCCCCTGCACCTTGTCCGCCCACCCCGCATAGTACCGGAAACACGAGATCGACTCGTCAATGTCGTACACAGCATTGGTGGTTTTGGGTTTTCCTGAGTCCCACGCCTCAATTGCACCAATCAAGTCTCTGTTTTTCTCCATCCAGTCGGCAATCTTGTGCAAGAGCGCCCCTCTCTCGGAACCAGACACCTTCTTCCAGCTCTTGAACGCGGTCCTCGCGGCCTTGACCGCAATGTCCACGTCCTCCTCGTCGGCAGCGTACACGTACCCGTTGACCTCGGCCGTCGACGGGTTGTACGAGTCCAACGTCTTGCCCGACTTGGAGGGCACAAACTCGTTGTTGATGAACAACCCGGCGGGCTGTGTGAACTTGTTGCCGTCTGGCAAGGTAACTTCGTATTCTAATGGCTTGGTCATATTGGGGAGTGGTTGTGGTTTTGGAATCGGGCTGCTGCCGTCTCTTTATACTGTCGGGGACCGTCTTTCCGCATTGGGAATGCACTTGGCGCTTTTTTGTTATCTGAAGAAACCGCTAATAGAAGAGTGCGGAGGTGTTTGTGCAAGTATTGGTCAGAAACTGTTAGTGAGCAACCGCGTTACTGGATATGGAGGGTTACAAAGGGAATGCGTTTCTTGTTTGGGTTTATTTGAGTGAATAAACTTGAGGTGTGCTTGGAGAAGGCGAACGTCGGGCTCAAACGTTAAGGGATCACCATTAGGGTAAAGTTTGTTGAGTTCAAAATTGGAAAAACGCACAAAACTGGGTGTAGAAATTGCAGCCGAATAGGAGAGTTGAATTAGTATGATTTAGGAGTTTGAACTGTTTAGTATTGTTCGGCCTAGTGATCTACTCTTCATTTTATCTCATCACTCTCTTACTCTACATTTTCTTATCTTCCTTCTCTACTCTGCATCTCTCAACGTTTTCATATCTTCATCACCTTCACTCTTGTGTTTTTACGTCATTGTCAATTGCACGTTCTAATCTCCACAGTTTTATGAGGTAAGTGGAGTATTCTTAGTAATAGCAATTAGAACTCATTTAGGTGACTTTAGTTAAGAATTCTACATTCAGCTTCTAATGCGACTTGGTGTTTTTTCAACTGTCATATACTGTTGAACACTAACGGTTTCAATGTCATTCTGTGTAGTATTCTATTTTGACTTTAAAAGTGTATTTCACGTCTCAAATATAGTTTGATTAGGATCAATAGTTTTGTCTGATCTCCTCTTATTTGTAATCTGATCCGTACTCTGATTTCAATTCTGACTTCTATTCTGACTTCCACTATCATTTTTACTTTTATGTCTACTCTGATTTCTACTCTCATTTTTCTTTCTCTTACTACTCTGATTTCTACTCTGATTTCTACTCTCATTTTTCTTTCTCTTACTACTCTGATTTCTACTCTGATTTCTATGAATTCTACTGTCGAATATACTCTGATTTCTACTCTGATTTCTATGAATTCTACTGTCGAATATACTCTGATTTCTACTCTGATTTCTATGAATTCTACTGTCGAATATACTCTGATTTCTACTCTGATTTCTATGAATTCTACTGTCGAATATACTCTGATTTCTACTCTGATTTCTATGAATTCTACTGTCGAATATACTCTGATTTCTACTCTGATTTCTATGAATTCTACTGTCGAATATACTCTCATTTCTACTCTCATTTCAACTCTCAGTTCTACCCTCAATTCTACCCTCAATTCTATTCCCGTTTCTAGTCTCTTATCTGATTCTACTCTCATTTCTACTCTCATTTCTCCTCTCATTTCTCCTCTCATTTCTACCTCATTTCTACCTCATTTCTACTCTCAATTTTGATTCTACTCTCTCTTCTCTTGTTATATTTCTACTCTCTCTCCTATCTCACTTCAACTCTCACTTCTCTTCAATACCCCCCCCCTTGACTCCTCCCGACTTCTAGAATCTTCTGACTTCTCTGAAAAAATCACTCTTATCATAAACTAATCACCATGTCCTTCGCCCCCTTCGAAACAAGCTCAGCAAGCCATGAGTTCCGCAGCGACACCTTCACCACCCCCACCCTCTCAATGCTCCACAGCCTCGCCACAATCTCCACCGGCGACGCCGTCTACAACGAAGACAAAACCACCATCGACTTGGAAAACAAGGTCGCGCAGTTGGCCGGCAAAGAGGCCGGCTTGTTCTGCGTTTCCGGCACCTTGTCCAACCAGATCGGCCTCAGAACGAACTTGCACCAGCCCCCACACTCCGTCATGTGCGACCACAGGGCACATGTCTACTTGAACGAGGCCGGCGGCTTGGCCACCTTGTCCCAGGCCATGGTCCAGACATTGCACCCCAAAAACGGCCGCTACTTGACCTTGGACGACGACATCATCCCCAACTACGTCCCAGATGACGGCGAGATCCACTCCGCACCCACCAAGGTGATCTCCTTGGAGAACACCTTGACCGGCTTGCTCTTCCCGTTGGACGAAATCAAAAAAATCTCCGCCTTTTGCAAGCAGAACAACGTCAGGTTGCACTTGGATGGTGCCAGGTTGTGGAACGCTAGTGCGGAAACAGGTGTGTCCATCAAAGAGTACTGCTCGTACTTTGACAGTGTTTCGCTCTGTCTCTCCAAGACGTTGGGTGCGCCTGTGGGGTCGGTTTTGGTTGCGGACGCGGCTTTTATCAGAAAGGCCAACCATTTCAAAAAGCAGGCTGGCGGTGGAATCAGACAGTCGGGCATTTTAGCGGCCATGGCTGTCGTGGCCATCGACGAAAACTTCGCCAAGTTGAAGAAGACCCACGAAAACGCAAGGAAGTTGGCTGACTTGTGTGAGAAGAACGGTATACAGTTGGCTGAGCCCACTCAAACCAACATGGTTTTTATTGACGCCAACAAGAACAAGATGGACCCGGCGTATTTCAAGAAGTTGGCTGACGCCGCTGGTTTGAGTGCCCATCTTGCTAGAATTGTGTTTCACTACCAGCAATCTGAGGAGGCTTTAGAGAAGTTGAACAAGATTGTGTTGGAAACCTTTGAGGAGGCAAAGAGAAATCCGATCAAGGGACCTGTGAGTACAAACTATTACCCAGATGTTGAGAAGAAGTAGATTTAGATGTTAGAGATTTGATATTTTTATTGATATTTATAAGTGGTTTGTTTATCTTCTCTCTTTTGATGAGTAAATTGTAGAAGTATTCATGGTTGCAAATTTGCAATTATGTCAAATCATGTCCTGTATATACTATTTGCAGCCAGTACTTATTGTTTGACAAGAGTTTCATTGATTGTCAATTCAATGGGGCCTAAAGAGGTAATGACGTTAGCGCTATGTCATGTATATTCTGTGAAGGGGAGGCAGAAGTGTCAAAAATCATCACCTACTTTAAATTTTTCAGTTACCCCCACCTGTACTATCATTCTATTGCAATAATCAGCACGCAATCCAGATAAAGAATACTCAGCACTCGATCCAGATAAAGAATAACCAGCACTCTCACTCAAAACTTATCTATACAACCCACACACATCTATAGAGCATACCCGAAATCAAACTTCATTACGATAATCAACACTCTCTAAAGAAATACTTCCAAATATCAAATCCAATTTTTCAACGCGCATAAAAATCAAATGAATCATCTTCACTCAATCCTACCAATCCTCAACAACGGCATCTACATCTTCACCACGGAAGTCACCCCATCCCTCGTTTCCTCACTCCAAGATGATTTCAACTTTGAAACCAGCCTCCGCCTTCTCAGAAACTTGCCCGAACAAGCCAAAGTCAGCTCCATAAACGACCCCCATGTGCGAATTAAGACGCTTGTAAACAAACTCTTCATGAGATTGGTGCTAAACTTCGTACGAGCCAAACTCACAAACACACAAATCGACCAGTTCGAGCCGATTCCATACACGTACAGCCAGTACGGCAAGCCGATGGTGGCCGTGGACTCGCGAACGCTACAGTTCAACGCCAGCACCTCCAACGACTTGTTGAGCGTCGTGGTCGAGCTATCCGCATACAACACGCCTATCGGGATCGACTTGAGCCATTCGCGTCAGCAGATATCCAGTACCGACTTCATGGCACAGTTTGAGCCCATATTTGACCCTGTTGAACGAGAACAACTAGTCCTGATAGTCGACACAGACGAACGGTACCTCGTGTTCAACCAGTTGTGGACGCTCAAAGAAGCGTTCACGAAGCTTCTAGGATCTGGCCTCAATATCGAGCTCGCTGACTTTCACTTCAAGATAGGAAAAGTGCGAGAACTAGGCGTGGCTGATAGAGGAAGGGGGCACAATGGCCCGCACCCCAAAGATCCCGAAGATCCAGGCCTAGTATCTATGCACCAACTAGAATGGTTTACGAGCTCCATTAATGTGGACAAACTTAAATCCAAAAATAACTTGTTTTTGGGGCAATTGAAGAGCAAACAGTTTAGGTGTTCTTCGTGTATTGTTAAACCGCGTAGTGGGGGTGATTTGCCTGTTGTGTGTTCGTTTATTACTCAGAGTGATGAGGATGTTTTGGTTTTAGGTGTGAATTTTGAGAGGATAATACGAGTGTTGTGAGTGTTAACTGTTTGTTGATGTTGTTGATGTTATTCAAGTATGCTGAGTTATTGATCACATTTTTAGGAATTACTGATATTTTCAAAGCTATTGAGATACTACTGCACAATTACTGACGTAAACTAAGTTGACTGATATTTTCTCAACACTTCTGAGCTAAAAACAGTATTCTAATTATTAGCGAATACAAACTGAAATGTTTTTGTGCATCCAGTCAAAACGCATTTTTCTCACTTTGATTTTTTTGCAGCCTAACCCCACAATCTACATTCTCTTAGCAAAACATTTTATTAGATAAAACGATCAAGACGAAGTGAAAAGCATTAATGATCTATAATTCGTTTTATGTCTAGATCAACATAGCACCGACAACACCAGCGACGGCAGCCAAACCGTAAGTAGCGTGGTTTGCACCAGCATGTGACGAGGAGCCAGAGGCAGATCCAGAAGCACTCTTAGCACCAGAGGAGCTAAAACCTGACTCGGATCCAGAACCAGAACCAGAACCAGAACCGGATCCGGATCCAGAGCCAGATCCAGATCCAGTGCCAGAGCCAGAACCAGACCCAGACCCAGACCCTGATCCAGAGCCAGATCCAGATCCACCTGGTGAAGTAGTGTTGGTGCTACCGTTAGCAATAGTACCATTGTTAATTGGAGCACGAGTAGGAGCAATAACTGGAGCAGGAGAAGTAACATTAGCGAAACCACCGCCTGGAGATGTAGACACCGATGGGAGGTCGGTCTCAAATGGAGAGAAACCAGTTTCGGTTTCGGAACCAGTTTCAGTTTCGGAGCCAGAATCAAGGGCTGTAGAAATAGCCTCAGGACCAGAACCAACACCGGCAGAAGCCGAAGCATCAGCACCACCAGCAGAAGCAGAGGCCTCGGCTGCACCAGGAGGCGCAGAGGCAACCAAAGGCAAGTCGGCAGGTGTTGGAGCAGCGGCCCCAGCTCCCGCACCAGCACCACCGGCAGCAGTGCTAGCGGTTCCGGCAGCTGCGGCGGCAGTGGCGCCCTCACCAGCGGCAGCAGCAGCAACAGCAGGCGAGCTCTCGGCCCTCTGGGCCAATTTTTGCGCGTTCACAGCAATAGAAGCAGACAACACTAAGGTAACAGTGGACAATCTCATTTTTCAGTAACGTGGCTAACATCTCTCCCCAAGAGCAATTGGCTCTTATTTATACTTTTCACAACACGCTCCATTTGGCCCCAATCTTCCATTCTGGTTCCTTGAGGGGTCCCCAACGGCCTTTTTCTTTTTTGCAGCTTATTATTTATTCTTCTAGAATCAGATTTTGCAGTCCAAACGTGGTTGGGTTCTCATAACCTGGTGCCTTCGCACAATGCTTAGATGAAAAGTTTGGATTGCGAAGGCTACGTGGGCAACGATGTTATTATTGGTAACATTCAGGTAAACAGTGGCTGTGAAAAGTTTGGAGCGAGAAGGCCTTGCACAGGGGCCTTGTATGTAGCGGAGGGCTGTGCCGAAGACGTCCCTTGCACTCCACAGGCGTACAAGGAGGCTAATGGGCGGAGTTAACTGTGTCCTAATATTTGGCCAATAAACACCACTCATCAAAACGCTAGCATAACCACCCATCAAATCAGTGGTGAAACACAACAATAGCACACCCCTAAAAGAAACGAAACCCTAAAAGCAAAACCTCCAGTCTGACCTAGAACACACAATCTGGAGAACGATCAATGCAAGCAGCCACCCTTGCACGGTTTGGTGAGCGAAACGGCCAGTTTGGCCAAGCGAAAAGCCCACGGCCCAATCTGTAATGCCTGCTTGCCGAATAAGGAAAAGCATATTCGGTACTCTACTAGGCAATTCCGCCCTAAGTCCTTTTGTAACCTAGGTGCTAAGGCACTTGAACATAGAAAATGTGCTGGAGACTGTTGGAAGCCTCGGGGCGAAAGAAACGCGACATTAAGGTTATGGTTTGCTCGAGCCGAGTGCGCGGATTTACATGGTAAACAAGGTTCACGTGTGGGTACGGGTCATAGTGCTCGGGGTGTGTGCCTTACCTGTTTGCGTGCCTTGTTAGAGTTGTAGCCTTCTTGTACGTTTTTAGAGCTGCAACTTTGTTTGTTAGAATCTTCCGCGTTACGTTTGCAATGTAGAATTTGCTTTCTTATACAATGGATCAGATTTTTAGCTTTTAGACTGAAAACTTGGCCTAAAACTGACTCACAAAGTAGAACAGGGAGAGCAGGCCTCGAAACCTACATGGGAGCGACAGCACTATGGTCATTTTTTGAGAGCTGGGCCAAAAGAAAATGGGTGCAAATTTTCAGTCGTTGGGCTGTGCAGAAACCTACCTCGCACGCAGAGGCGGTATCGAGGCTATTTATAGATGCTGAGGGATGACAGCACGTTAGCATGGTGCAAAATATGCGCGGGGGAGTGTGGGTGTGGTTGACAGGAATGGAGGTATGGCGAAGACGTATTGAGGTGGAATTTTGAGTGTCTTGCCAGGCAATGCAGTGATTTCTGTGGAATTGCGGAGCAGGGAACGGAAGAGGGGGTGAGGAGGAGTTGTTTGCGGTTCTTGAGTTTGAAGGTGCTGTGTGATGTAGGGGATTGTATGAAATGAGTGCTAGGGATTGAGAATGTAGTTTTTCAAAAATTCCTTTTGAAATATTGTAAGCTTTGGATGCTAATTGTCACATGCACCACTAGGAAAGTTGGTTTATTGTACATTGTGGATTTGTGCTTTGGTTGGTTTTATATTAATTGAAACTGCAGGTTTTCGTTTATTGTACCTTGATATGATATTTACATTTATTGTGCATTAATATGATTTTTGCACTTATTGTACCTTAATATGAATTTTACATTTATTGTACCTTAATATGATTTTTACATATTTTGTGCCTGAATAAGATTTTGCAGGAAGTTTACATTTGTCGACCGATTTTGAAGATGTTTCATTAGTTTGTCTGGTTGTCTTGTCATTTACTTATTGGTAGGGTGGTTTAATTTGTAGCATTGGTTCGATCATATATTGAAACTTGATTTGAGTGATTTTATGGATGTCTTGTTGGTTAGAGACCTCATTTAATGAACCTTAAATGTGCAGTTGTTAGTTGGGGATGATTTCCTTTAGAGTAGTTCCTTAATAATCCTTTCACACATCCCAAGCTAGGATCCCCCACAATTCTAGGCAAAAATTACGTTCTTAAAGCCGTGAATGGGTGCAAAATATACTGTTTTATTCACCATTAATGCTACGCTTGTTCAACTATAAGTTTCGGTCATATTGAACACCAAATAGTTTAATTATCTCTCCATTTGCGACTTGCAAGAGAAGAACATGGAGTTAAGTCGAGAAAAGCACATGAACATACTAAGTGAAAAACCAACTACCCCCAAATATTACTAAAGACCACCATTCTCTTCATTTCCTCCCCATATCTCCTCCATCACCCCTCACTCTACTCACCCTCACCTACCCTTTTCACCGACCTTTTCTCCACCTTTAACTCACTCCACCTTTCACTCAATCTCACTCCACCTTTAACTTTATTTCTGCAATTTTGATCTGAAAAACCAATCAAACAACAACTATGAAAGATGAATTCACAGTAGAAAAACATGCTAAGTTCTTCAAGAGATGCCTCATGGCACTTCCCGCATCAGCATCCTCCGAGGATGCAAATAAACTAGCAATAATCTCCTTCTGCTTGAACGGCTTATCGCTCATAAAACGGCTCAATTATACACCTGAGGAATCTGCAAAATCAAGCAAAGAGTTGATAGATCAATATCTAATTGACAACGATGAATACACAGCCTTCAGATCTACATCATACTTCAGACACGGTGGACCCAAGTACGACTTGCCCAATGTTTCTGCCACATTCTTTGGCCTCAGCAACCTCCTACTCTTGGAGACGGACTACTCCAAGATTCTCGACCGCCACAAGATCATGAGGTTTCTCACAAAGTGCCAGCACAAATCTGGTCCTCTATCTGGTTCCTTCGTGCCTACTTTGGACCACAATGGCGAACCTTGCGGAGAACTGGACTTGAGACTCTGCTACGTCGCTGTGTGCGTGAGGAAATTGGTCAAGTATGACGAGGTGCCCGAGGATGAACGTCAATTCGACATAGACGAAAAGCTGTTGATCAGCTTTATTCTTGCAAGAATCCAGTACAATGGAGCATTCAGTTCGACTCTTTTGGACGAGGGACATTTGGGGTTCACGTTTTGCGGTATTGCAACTTTGAAATTACTTGGGTATGACTTTTCACTGAACAAAGAGTTTGAAAAGACTCGAAACTGGCTTGTGCACAGACAGGTGAGTTATCCGAAGCTGGTATACCTGGGGCAGTCATACGAGTACTACAATCCAGAAGACACTGGGTCCTTCAACGGCCGTGAGAATAAGTTTGGGGATTCGTGCTACTCGTGGTGGTCTACTGCCAGTTTGCTGTTGTTAGGCAAGGACAACTTGGGATTGATAGATATTGAGCTGGCTACAACGTATCTTTTGGAGATGACTCAGAATCCGATAATGGGAGGATTTCAGAAGGACCAGGAAGCGAACCCTGATCCTTTTCATTCATATTTATCGTTGGCGAGCATTGCTTTGTGGCAGCAGAGTGGGTATGGTAAAACAGACATTGATTTTGAGGGGATTGATGAGACGATGGTTTTGAGTGCTAGACTGCGGAGGTTTCTTGGAGGTTTAAATTTTAATGAGATATGAGGGAGATGATACATCTATAAAGAAGCATCTGGAGAATTTGATTCAATTTATATGGTCAATCGAATATGCTGAATGAATTTTGTTAGTGATTATTCTTGTCAATATCAGCATGAATTCGAACTTTATAAATGATTGGTGATCCTTATGATTCTTATTTAGATCGAAAGTTATGAAACCGAATTTAAAGTATTGGTGATTCTTATGATTCTGATCTAAAGTTTGAATCTGAATTTAAATGATTAGTGGTTCTTATGATTCTGGTTTTGGTCTAAATTTTAAAAACGATTGGTGATTCTTATGATTTGATCAAAGTTATGAATCTAAGTTTTATAAACGATTGGTGATTCTTATGATTCTGGTTTTGGTCTAAATTTTAAAAACGATTGGTGATTCTTATGATTTGATCAAAGTTATGAATCTAAGTTTTATAAACGATTGGTGATTCTTATGATTCTGGTTTTGGTCTAAATTTTAAAAACGATTGGTGATTCTTATGATTTGATCAAAGTTATGAATCTAAGTTTTATAAACGATTGGTGATTCTTATGATTCTGGTTTTGGTCTAAATTTTAAAAACGATTGGTGATTCTTATGATTTGATCAAAGTTATGAATCTAAGTTTTATAAACGATTGATGATTCTTATGATTCTGGTTTTGATCAAAGTTATGAATCTAAATTTAATCAAGTTTACTCCAGGAATTATAAACTCTCAATAAAATCACCATTTCAAATGCA
Source organism: Kodamaea sagamina (assembly GCA_030556545.1). Lineage (NCBI taxonomy): Eukaryota > Fungi > Ascomycota > Pichiomycetes > Serinales > Debaryomycetaceae > Kodamaea > Kodamaea sagamina. The sequence goes on along the minus strand of JAKTUG010000036.1, from coordinate 25,253 downwards.
ATTTTTTTGCTGATCATTATAGACTGAGGGTGAATAAAATCGAAAAGATCAATGAACAACGCTAAGAATATCCACTACCCCTGAGAAAACATCTTAACTTTTAACTTTAGATTAAACAGTAAAACCCTATTAATAACAGCCCTTTAATGTATCAAATCTCATATCAAACCCTACAGCTGCCTACCGAACAAAGTGGGCTTGGATCTAATTGCCAAATCCAAATACCTCCAATACAAAATAACCACCTTCTTTCACAAATCTCTCATCTCACTCTCAAAGTCAAACCTCTAACAAAAAGCCATTTTAATATTCAATCTTTTTTATCAGCCAACGATGGACAGTAACAAAGATGTGTCTCCTCTGAAGAGTACACTAACATTAGATGCCCCCGTGGCCCAGAATCTGCCTAGCTCGAACCCAGGGGTCTACATACACCTACTTTCCGGAGGATTGGCAGGCTTGATCTCAGCAGGCACCCTCCAGCCCTTTGACCTACTCAAGACCCGACTCCAGCAGCAGCAAAGTGCCTCTGGTGTGCGCATAAGAACCACCGTCTACAAAGAGTTGAAGAAACTCACACAGATCAAGGACTTGTGGCGTGGAACGTTGCCGTCCATGTTGCGTACTTCCATAGGCGCAGGTCTCTACTTTGCCATTCTCTCCAAGTCACGCACGTATGTTGCGGAATACAAGAAACGGAAAACTGGTGTCGCAGACGTAAGTGCCACTTCGGTTCTCCCCAAACTATCTCCGTGGGAAAACTTGACCACGGGGTTTGTGGTGCGTGCCATAGTTGGCTTTATTACCATGCCCATTACAATCGTCAAAACGAGATTCGAGTCCAACTTGTACAACTACAACTCCATGTATGAAGGTATCGAGGGGATATATTTGGGGTCAGAAGGTCTGCAAAAGTCATTCCGCAACTTTTTCAAGGGCTCAGTGGCAACTTTGGCCAGAGACTGCCCTTATGCCGGGCTCTACGTGTTGTTCTACGAAAGTTTCAAAAATGATGTCATGCCCCAAGTGTCAACCATGGTGGTGCCGTCCAACCTAGAAGAGTACAATTCTGGAATTGTCAATTCGTCGTCGGCAATCTTGGCCGCGTCTGTCTCCACCACGATCACAGCTCCGTTTGACGCAATAAAAACGAGGTTGCAGTTGACAAACCAGCTGTCCATCACCAATGCGGCGAAAACCTTACTAAGCGAACCGGGGGGGTTTATGAATTTGTTCAGGGGATTGCTGTTGAGATTGGGCAGAAAAGGGTTGAGTGCGGGAATAAGCTGGTGTTTGTACGAGGAGTTGATCAAGGGTAACTTTGTATGGGAAAAAAAGAGTAAGTTGGTGTAACTTTGTATAGCTTGTACATAAATTTTTCAAATGTCGCATCTCCACATTTCATCTTGAAATGTCGCATGTCTAACGAATCCTCGGCACAAGAAAAAAATGGGGAACAATTTTAATAAAATCAGCGACTCTCTTTAGCCATGAAGGAAGACTTGATTGCCAGTGCAGTGACCTTCTTGAAGGACCCCAGTGTTCTGGGGGCTCCGCTTGCGAAGCGGATTGAGTTTTTGGAGTCCAAGGGTCTCAACCAGGTGGAAATAGAGGAGGCATTGAAGCGTGCAAACGGCACTCTGAGCGCACCCGAGCAATCGCTTGGCCACACACAGCAGTCAAACGTTGCTCCTGTTGCTGCCCCCATTGATTACTACAACGTGGCACCGGTGCCACCGGAAAGGTCGTGGAAAGACTACTTTATCATGGCCACGGCCACGGCCGGTGTCACGTACGGGTTGTATCAGGTTGTGTCAAAGTACTTGATTCCTAGTATAGTTCCGCCTACGCAAGCCGCAATCGACAAGGATAGAGAAACCATCGACGAGGAGTTCATCAAGATTGACAAGATTTTGGAACAGTTGGCCCAGGACCAATCGGAGATCAAGGAACAGAACGAAACCAAGTTGAAGGAGATTGACACGGTGATTGAGAATATCAATGATTTCCTTTCGAAATATAACAAGGACAAGCTCAAGTTTGACGACGATTTAAGGTTGATGAAGTTGGAAATTGACAACTTGAGTAATAGCATTGAGAAGAATTTGTCGCTAGTGAAGGAAAACTTGAAGGATGAGTTGGAAGACATCAATCAAGAGTTGCAGTCGTTGAAGCAGTTAGTGAAGAGTAGAGGCAACGTCTCGCCTGTAACAGCTCAAGAAGCCAGAAAGCTTGCACCTGTTTCGCTGATTCCTTCTGCATCGGAAATCTTAAAGAGAGCAAAGAGCAAGGTGGAGGATGCGTCGAGGATGGCAGCACAGGCAACTCCACAGGCTGTGTCGCCACAGGAATCCAAGCCTGAAATCTCGAAACCAACCACTTTTGGAGGTGTGACTGCTGGCGGGATCCCAGCTTGGCAATTGCAGCACCAGCAAAAGGAGGAGGAGGAGGAGAAAGCCAAGCAGGAGAAGGAAGTGCAGGCTAAATCGACCCAAGAAAATACTGAAAGGTACGATAATGGGTCGTCAGCCAGCCAAGAAGAAGCGGTCAAGAAGGCTCTCGAGAAGGTTGGGGTGCCGGCATGGCAATTGAACAGTAAGGAAGACAAGAAGTCGGACGAGAAGAAGTTGGACGAGAAGAAGGACGGTATTCCTGCATGGCAGACCAATGCTCAGTCTTAAAAGTGAAATGTTTGGTGAGTTTTATTTATAGGCTTTAATTAACCAGAGGGCTCATTTATTTTCTGGTACAATATATGAGAAATTTGCAGCCATTAATTCTTTCGTTATTCTGTAACGTTAGGATTTAGTGTATGGAAATAATGCAGTTAATGTTAGACAGTCATCCTGTGATAACCTAGAGAAGAGGTTTAGTCATTTGTTAAAATTGGTTTTGTAGATGTTTTGAATCAGAGGATGATGAATTTGTGTACTTTTACTAGGTATACTAGTGAGTTGGTTTCACATGATTGTAAAGATCACGATAGTTCGTCTACTATTTAGTGAAGATGGTACTCTTTGTCTATTCTGTGTGGATGATACTCTTTATACATATCTTTGTTGTTGGTGAGCAAACTTTATCGCAAACTTTATGGCCTTGTCCTTTATTTCCACACCTCTGGTTACAACTAGGAATGTACCTATGATTAGGTAATTCAAGGTGAAGTGAAACTGAAACATATGCCTCAAGAAACAGTCTTAGTCGGTATTCACATTCACCAAAACGTTTGATTTCACTAATCCCCCAAATCTCTCTTCTCTTTTTGTCTCTTTTTTGTCTCGTTTTAGCCTCCATCTCATTAAAAGTGCTCTTAATCTGCGCTTCGCAGTACACCTTACAACACCTAATGCTATCCACAGTCCAACCCCAACTCCAAAACCACCTCTCGCTAAATACGCCTCGCCACTCCCTTCCTTCGCCCCTCCCTCACACTCCTCTGCTTCCTCCCGTCAAATCGCCAGAGAACAGATGCAAAAATACTAAACCAATACCAATTAGTCCATTCGGTCAACCCTACAACACCTCGAAAACCCCACGCCTACGGCCGCTTGTAGCCCCGATGACCTCGCCAATACTCGCCACCACCAGCACACCGCACACCAGCCGAACCTAGCTCCGTACCCGCGTCCGTCGCCGGTCCATCTCTCGCTAACCTCCACGCGTCCCACAAAAACCACCTAAAAAAATCGTCGAAAATCCAGAAAAGCGAGTCAGCTTAGTGAACCTAAAGAAAAAATTGCCAGTAACGGTTTTTCTTCTAACGACAGTTTCCCGCATCGGCACATCCGCATTCTCCTGCTGCAGCGACATACCATAGAAGGTCCGGCACCACGAGAATACAGATAGAGCTCCAGGTAGTGCACGATTTGGAAAGAAGATACCCGACATCTTTCGTTTACGTTTCCGAAGTTATTGTTGGACAGTTATAATAGAGACAGTCTCGTGAGCGTTTTGCATTTTATCTTCATCGCTATATCTTGCTGAGTATATTCATGTATAATGTCGAGCACGAACACAGAAGTCATGGCGAAGGAGGAGCAGGAGTACCCCACGAGAAAGTTGGAGTCGGTTGCGTTTGGCTCGCAGTTGGCTGCTGTTGAAAACGCGCTTCTGAACTCGAAGACGCAGTCCAGGTATAACTACACCCAAAACAACCAAAACGGGTACTACAAAAACTACAACCAAGGCCAAACCCAGGGCCAAAACAAGAGCAAGTATGCATTTGCAGCGGTAGCGGCAGCTGCAGCGGTTCAGCAACAACAGAACTATTACCTTCATACGCAGCAGAGTCCTATGAGCCTAGGACAGGGGCAGTTTGGGTATCAGTACAAGGGGAGACAGAGCAGTCAAGGGTACCAGTTTGGTGAGTTTCAGGATGGGTATGAATTAAAGTATCTGAAGGACGTTTTGCAGGCTAATCAAAGTCAAAATGTTCAGAGTGGTCAGAACAATCAAAATGGCCAGAACAATCAAAATAGTCAAAATAGCCAGAACGGTCAAAATGGCCAAAGCATCCACAATAGCCAAAACGTCCAAAACATTCAACACATTCAAAGCGTCCAAAACATTCAAAACAACCAAAACGTACAAAACATTCAAAATATTCAAAATATTCAATCCAACCAAAACCTTCCAACCAACCAAAACACTCAAACCCACCAAAACATTCAAACCAACCAAAACATCCAAAACCAAAACCAACCTGGAAAACACCTTGGTCAACCCCACCAGGTCAACCTCGACCAAACACCACAGCTCAACCTGTCCCAGTTCGCACTGCTCGACACGATTTCACTGTTATTACCCGAAAACCAAGGATTTGCACTTTCAAACACTCCGATCGACATCAAAAACTATTTGTTGTTCAACAACAGCTCGCAGTCACTTGCGTCGCCCAAAATCCTGGCGTTGGGCGGGCCTTCCCAGTTGCCGCAGCAAAACTCAGGCAACCGCACGCTGTCCAAGGCGCTGCTGCAGGTGCAGCTGATCCAGTCCACGCCGTTGCACTCCAAGTTGTTTGACTACGACAACGCCTTGATCAACTCGCCCATCTTGTTGCCCCCCAGCAACTCGTCGCCGATCCGCAACTCGCCGCCAAACTTGTTCCTCAACAGCACCGGCAAGGCCAGCTTGGGCAACATGTCGCCATCCTTGCTCGCGACGAACTCGCCGTCCAAGAGCAGCACCGGCGCCAACTGGGGCTCCTCCTCCTCGGCCAGCACCGCAGGCTCCAGCGGCCCGGCCACCGCCTCGACCTCCAGCTCCATCTGGGGGAACGCATCCTCGCTGATATCCACCTCCAACTCGTTGAACTCGAACAATGCCTTGGGCTTGGGTGCTAACTCATTGAACATTAATAGCCACCACACTAACCCAAGCATGTTGTCGGGATTCGGCGGTTCAAGCATGTGGTGAGCGACTCCTTCTTGTATTATGCGATTGTCTTTCATGCATTTTTGTTTATTTGGGTATGTTATTTTGGTTGTCCCGTCTACTTCTATTCAAGGTTTCGTTGTTTTTGTTCATGGTTATGTTAATTGTTAATTGTATTTATACGAATCTTTAGATTCTTGTTGTTATAAAGTTTGGGAATAGTCTGTAATCCAGAGCCTTTATAGTTGTGTTTAATTGATGTAATCTTATTTGGATGTAGAGATTATCGGTATTTCTATAGGTAAACAATACTAATATAGATAATATTTATATCGATAATCAATACTTGTAGAGATAGTATTTTCATAGATAATCAATACTTATATAGATAATATTTACATAGATAATCAATATATATATAATATTTACATAGATAATCAATATATAGATAATATTTAAATAGATAATCAATATATAGATAATCAATACTTATACAGATAATCAATATTTATTTAGATAATCAAATAAATACTCAATGTATCTCATCAATATGAAAAATCGTTATTTGCAACCAAAAAGTGGTAGCGCACTTTTTCAAAATCAACTTTCTTCATCAACACTACCGTAAACACCACCATGACTCAGAGTCTCTCGGTCAATAAGCTCGTCAAACGGGCTATTTCCCAGCACCTATCGAGCAGCAACTTCATCTCGTTGTACCTGGAACTCCAGAAAGTCGCCCCCGTGCTGGACAATGAGTACGCTGCGCAGGTTCTCGAGCTTAGAAACGCAAACCTGAATCTGGATCCAAGGGACCACCAGTTGGGATTGGTCGTTGGCCTTGCCTTCTCGTCCCTCGAAGAGTTGGACAAGTTTTGGAGAAACTTGGGCAAGATTCCTGTGCAACAGCAGTTGAGATACGTGAGCAGGATCGCAAGTGCGCTACGCTCTGCCAACATCGAGCTCCTCAAAGGGTTCCTCAGCGCTCTGTACAGAGAATACTTGGCGCTGACATTGTTGGGCACCGACCAAACCCTCATATACAAGATGGTGTTTTTACTGGCAAACTACATAAGCACGGCCGCGGCCAACGAGAAGACCCAGGATTTCGTGGTGAAAACCTTGAAACAGTTGAAAAAACTAAAGAACAAGAGGTTGATCGACTTCTTTTATGAGAAGGCGGCCCGTGTGCTTCCTGCCGACACCGTCACCTTGCTTGTTAACAACAAAATCATATCTGGTGCGGTCAAGACCGAGGTCGCACCGGGGTCTGCTCCTGTGACAGCTTCAAACATTCTTGCTCCCACCGCTGCAAACACAAACAGCCTGTCGTACAAGAGTTTTTCGCCTACGAACTTGCCCCTGGACAAGTACAAGCACTACATTTCCATGAAAAAGTACTTTTGGCTAGACAAGCACATGAAGTACTGGAACTTCAAAAACGAGTCTTTCTTATCCAACTTCACAGCCAACTTTGTGGGTGGTGACTCCAAGTCAAAGGGGAACTCGTTTGCTGTCTCTGTTGAGTTGGTCAAGTCGGTGCTCATTGGGTATGCGCATGCTCTTTCGGTTAACCCCAAACCGTATGTGCTTTTCAACTGGAAAAACTTTGTTGTTTCGCGTTTGCCGGTGTTGATTCAAACGTTGAAGTCAGGCTCGCACTCAGGATCGGGGCCGTTAGACGTGGAGAAGTTGGTTTTGCAGGCGTACAGTGAGGTTCTGGAAAGTGAAACTAAAATTCTCAGTAGTGTCTATATCGGCCCCAACAAGGTTAACATACAGCAGCTGTTGGTCAAAAGTTTGATATTCAACAAATTGATATCCGCAAGCAGTTGGGCCAAGATTTTCCCGCAGCAACTGCTGCAACTTGCTGCCGTCCAGCAGGAGCTTTCGCTGATAACTTCCGACCACAAGTTGTCGTCCACGTTCAATGAAAAGTTGCTCCACATAAATGTGGAATTCACCTCCCTAGAAGAATCCAACTTGATAGAATTCATAAACCTGTTACCTCAGCAGTTGGAGTACTCATACACCAAGCAACTTGAGTTGAGCACTTTGATAAATAAGATCTTGGACAATTTGATTTCGCTGAAGGACCAAGAAAAGTTGAATAGGCTTTTGTTGTCGCTCTTGAACAACGTGCAGTTGTTGAACTTGATTGCGTTCAACTTGTCGCCCATCTCTATTCTAGGCAAATTGATCGACTATGTCGACGCCGAGCTGTTCCAAATCGACGATGACGACGAAAACTTCCAGGAGTTCTACTCCTACTTTGGCGTGGTAGTGTTGGGTATCATGCTTATTGTCTCGATATTTGATATAGACTTGTCCAAGTTCAAGGTCAACCTGTCCTTTGTTGTTGAGTACTTGAATGAGTTTTATTACAGATTGGTAGACAATTTGAGTAACCAACTTGAGAATGCGAATGAGGAGGACTCAACGGTGGTCTTGAACTACAACAGTTTGCTCAACGATTGGATCAATGCCTTGTTTGACGATAATAACGACGGGTTGTCTGACGACTTGATCAAGCTGATAAACGTCAAGCAGATCTACAAGTTGATTCCCATAATATACCAGCAGTCCATTATTGCAACCAAAAGTGGCTTGATCAACTTTGATACGTTGAACAACGGTATAGACTACTTGTCGCAAGTGTTTCTTATACCGTGTACCCTCAGCATTATCAACTGGGTTTTGGATAAGATTAATGTAGGAGAAGAGGCAGTTTATGGGAGGATATTGTACGAAGTGATCAAGTCGAATAAAGCTGAAATTAAGGATATGGAGGATGAGTTGATGTTTGGCGAAGACGACGTGTCCAAGAAAGAGGTCTCTTCCCTCATTTTCCTGATCGTTTTGCTGATTAGTGGTAATAAGATGTTGAATATTCTCAGGAACCGTGAGAATAAACACATCAAGAGCATTGTGAAGGTGGTGGAAAAGAGCATTGACACCTTTTACGTGCAAAAGCCGGTGGCCAAAACGGTGGAAAGAGATGTAGATGCCGAGTTCAAGAGGTACCTTGGAGAGGGATACTCGCCAGGCAACCCTACGTACTTGGAGCTCTACGAGAAGGATCCGCAGAAGTTGGTTGGAGTCGTCTTGGACGAGATCTCCATGAAGAGTTACACAGATGAAGCACTCGTGGTGATCAACTTGGGACTATTTTTGTGCGTGTTGAATGGGGTAACTACAATTCAAGACAAACTGCAGTGGAAAACGATATTGTCCAAGGAACCACAGTTCACGAAGGTGCAGGACTTTGGCGAGAAACCAGTGGTGAGCGGCACGTTTGGTCTGAACATCGACCACCACTTTGCCAGCATTTTCAACGACGACGGAGACGTAGACGTACCAAAAAAGGAAGAAACAGGCATGGACGACATGCTCATCAGTGACGACGTGGGTGCGGGGTCGATGGGCATGGGGATCGGGGTGGACGACGACGATTTGTTCGGAGAAGCCACGGCGAGCTTCAACTTTGGCACGGGTGGGGTTGGACCAGACATGACCAAGAGGTCCAAACCCACCAGTGAACTGCTCTTGCTGCTCTACACGAAATTGCACAATACAACACTAAACCCGCTAACAGCGTTTGAAACGATAAGGGTGGAGGAGCTGAGGGGAGGAGAGGAAACGCTCATCCAGAAGTCGGTCAAGACTTTGGGAGACTGCCTCTTGCAGGAGTTGGACACATTGTATGTATAGCTAACTAACGATTAACTCCTCGTAGAGGAATATTGTCTCATCGTAGAAGTAACTAAAGATTAACTCCTAGAAGAGGAATATTGTCCCATCGTTGAAGTATCTAAAGATTAACTCCTCGTAGAGGAATATTGTCCCATCGTAGAAGTAACTAAAGATTGTCTCATCGTAGCGCAATATTGTCTCATCGTAGAAGTAACTAAATATTGTCATTCTACGATGAACCTCCTGAGATTTAGCCGAAACAATCGATAAATGAAAGAATGCGAAAGAACAATGCCACGTATATTTAGGGGGCCAATCAAAATAAACTGCCATCTTATCAACCTGCCACGATTGGCAGCGTCGTAATTCGAATCTACGTCGAAAGCCGCACTGCATAAACGCACTCCCTGACTAGCCAGAGTGTGAGATTGGAGAGATTGTTCCTTGTTTTGCCAGATCACAATGGAACGCAGGTTTATTTGTTCTAAATTAGCGATCAGCAGTGTGGTCCTGTGGTTATAATATTGCAAATTACGGGATTGTTTGACATTTGATAAGACTCGTTGGCTGCAAATCGACGTTTGTGCTCAAAACCTTTGTGTTGATGGAGTACAATGGTGAGTGAGGGAAACGAAACTATAGGGTTGATAAAGTGTAGGGCTAATGAGCTATAGGGTTGAAAAAGTATAGGTTGATAAATTATAGGGTTGATAAACTATAGGTTGGTAAATTAGAGGTTGATAAATTATAGGTTGATAAATTATAGATTGATAAATTATAGGGTTGATAAACTATAGGTTGGTAAATTAGAGGTTGATAAATTATAGGTTGATAAATTATAGGGTTGATAAACTATAGGTTGGTGTCTATAGTATTGAAGAATCAAGACTTATAGGATTGAAAAGTCTAAGACCTGTAGTATTGGAGAATGGCTGGATCTTTGGGTTGATAAACTAGACTTGAAGAATGACTAAATCTATAAGATTGAAGAGGGTAAAACCTTTAGTTTAGAAGGAATGCCAAAACGGATAGTATCGAGAAGAGGTGAAAATATTGATTAAAATAGTGCGTATACTGATGATCAACGAAATAGATGAACCAACTACCAATAATCTAACCCATATCAGATGTACAAACCTGTAACATTCTCAGCCGTTGTAGACTAAGAATACAATACCACTCATTCACTCCCTTTGTCACCGAGAAAAACAAAGATTCTTAAGATTTCTTGTTTATCACGAGGCGTACAATTCAGGTACCTTGTTGTCATCTACAGAAGGATTGCGTTAAGAAAGACAGATTTTGTGAAGCACCGCGTTCCCTGTGGCTTGTGTCTGAATTCTGAATTCGCTGTGAAGTATGCATTCTGAATTCACAGCGCAGAATGTCTTGTCAAGTCTTGGACCAAGTATAAAAGGGAGCTTGGTTCAACAAATGTAGGTATTCGAATAGTCCGCCTTTAGGGTGAGGCTTATCCCAAACAATCGCCACTAAGCATTCCCCATGGTAACATATACCCATGCAAACAACAATACGCAAACCCCATATGGAGATTTGCAGCAATTGAAGGAAAACGATATCCAGAAGTCAGAATCTCCCCTCAAAAGTGAAAAGCTTAATTCGCCACAGCGAAAAAGCTAAAACAGCCGTGGAAAGTCTAAAGAGTGCTAGTTTGCAACCAGGCACTGAAATTCACGTGTAGCAAGCAACGGGTAAGAGCGCAGAGTCCATTATCGGGGTGGGTTCCATGAGCAAGGCCAGGCACCCCCGCCCATCCGCAGAGAAAAACCTTGCTGCGAAAGTGGACAATCTAGGCGATCTGGCAGAGGCCGGCCATGCGTTTACGGCTCCAGCCAGAGTCAAGGACAGTGGGTGGACTTTAGCCGCACACACAAAATACGGCGCAGGCTATTGTGTTTATGTACAAGATACGCTGACAAACGTCACGGCAGGCAGCCTGCAATTCTGGGAGCAGATCTCCAGCCCCAGCGAGGGCTATTGTTGGGGCAGACACGATTTTCGGGAGGCCTGAGCCAGCGAAAACAGGGTGCGCCCGCACTCGTAGCAGCATGCTGGGGTAACTTCGCACCCCCGTCCGTCCCCGGCGTATATCCGAGCAGGACTCGGCCTGCCCAGCCACGGGGTAGGTGCCTTGCGGGAGCCGCACGCACCACCAGGGAAGGGTGGCCCCGTCCCAAACGAACAAAAAAACCAGAGGAAAGAAACGAAAAAGACTGATCCCCACCGCAAACCCAGCGTCGCAACTCAGCGAACAATATCTCCAGCCCTACACTCGGGTGCTCTAGTGGGACAATACGCTCAAACATCCAGAACCCCCACTACTGCTCGTATAGCCATTGTAAGTTTGTCTATCATACAGTAGTGCACTCTACATTATTTTTCTTCTTGACGTTTTGACTTTCGGTCCGCACTTTGGAGACCATCTTGTGAAGTAATTTCATTTTATTTAAAGAAAAGTTTGTCACCACCTAGCACACGAACAAGATGGCCTTTGGGAACGACGGAGGCACTCCCGTGGACGCGCGTGAGCGGGGCGGCGAGAAAATGCGCTTGTCCTCCAGCACAGGCTCGACCGCCAGCAGCGACCCCAAGGACAGGGAGGACGGGCCCCAGCCCAAGAAACGCAACAGAATAACGCTAGTGTGCAACGTGTGCAAGTCGCGCAAGGTCAAGTGCGACAGAAACTCCCCGTGCGGCTCGTGTATCAAGCACAACACCACCCACTTGTGTGCCTACACGGATGATATGAAGCCCAAGACGAGATGGAAGGCCCTGCGACCTGAGGATGCCCAGGCACTGGTGGCTTCAGCTGCTTCTGGTGTGGTGGGTGCGGTAGGTGGAATCGGTGGTTATGTACAACCGGGTACTCCAGGATATAATGTTGGGTACCAAGGGTATCCTGTTTATCAGTATGCTTGGAATCAAGGTGGAAAGATAGATAACCAGGGATTACATGGTCAGGTTTATCATGTTCAACAACCGGTGAAGGTGTCACATTTACAGGCATCATTAAGTCAGTTAAATCTGCCATTAAGTCTGACATTAAATCGGCCACCTAATCAGCTACCAGGTCAGCCTCCAAATCAACCATTAAATCAACCATTAAACCAACCTCCAAATCAACCTCCAAATCAACCTCCAAATCAACCTCCAAATCAACCACACCTACTACCACATCAACTATCACATCAGCTTTCACAGCAACAAACTCACCAACCTCCCCAACAACCTCATCTCTTACAACCCCAACATCCCCACCAACTCCAACGCCAACAACCTCAACCTTTTCAACCCCAGCACCAACAACCTCAACATCCTCAACCGAATCAACAACCTCAACATCCTCAACCCAATCAACAACCTCCCCAACCCCAATCTCATTACTACCAAAACTACGAATACCCAAATTTACCCCCAGTTATGTCGCTACCTCCCCCACAAAGAACCCAGAGCCTGGAATACCTGGCCAGAACACAACTCCAGAGCATCCCCATACAACCGTTGCTGAGCGACCGCCCCGGCTCCACCCCAATCTCGCGCCTGACATCCTTCACCACTCTCAAGGGTAAAAGGCCGCCCACCGACGTGGAGTCCGCCAAAAAAGAGCCCAAGTTGGCCCTAGGAAGCCCCCACCTGCACATGTTTGGCGACGACTACGTCTTCAGCAAAAGAGCCATCTCCTCGCTGCTACCTTTTCCAAGCTCCACTTCTCCGCATCTGGGCGGGCCATTGAACCCAATAACACCAACCTCGGGGGCTTCGTCGCTGTTTGACGTGCCCAGGCCTTCGTCCAGCATCGAGAATCTTCCTGTGGCCAGATCGTCGTTTTCGTCCTCGCTGCACTCGCTTCCGCCCTTCCACAAGCTTCTGCGTCCGGATTTGACCCTGCCTGGCAACTACTCCACCACTCCAGGAATTCCAAGTGCATCTTCGAGCTACTTTCAATCGTCGCTTTTCAAGGGAAACCCCCCACAACTCACCTCGACCCCGTCAGATAATAATGGACAGTCTTCGACTAGTATGACATATCTGAGTATTCTGTCTTCCACTGTCAACCTGACGCCTCAAAGTAATCTTCCCTCCAAGACTGAAGCTAAACGCAACCTCAAGTTCACCCCTAGCCCTGAAAACACAGATGACTACCCTGGTAAGGACCTAATCAACACCACTGCGATTCCACACAAGCAAGCATCCCCAAAGCAAGAGATCAGCCCTCCGTTTCTGGAATATGGCTCAAAGAATGCCGGACCGCAAACCGAGCCTGAACCTGAACCTGAATCGGAGATTGCTCAATATATTCCTGTGAGAACTACCAAGCAGGTGACTACTGAGCGTATTGCAGCCATTCTTGACAAGTTTGATACAGCCAAGTCTGTACTTGGAATGAACCCTATTTTGAAGGACGGTGAAATGAGTGATGTGTTTTCAAACTACCCGTCTATTGAAGTAAGACAGGATGAGGTTGCTGAGGGGATCAACGATATGAACCATGGACCTTTTGCAATGTTTGCCATGATGAAGAAAGATGTCGGATTGTCCGATGCTTTATCATTTGTGGAGTTGAAACAGAAGCAGCAAAAGGAGAAGTTTCTTAAAAACGACAAGGAGGAAGAAATTAAAGAGGACGATGATACTGCTGATGTATTTGCAGATGTTGCTCTGGAAGCACTCGAGGTATTGCCAGCAAACACTTGGTCTCACGTAAAACGGTTCTTCCGCGAACTATACCCGTTTTATCCATTTCTCGATGAAACTAGGTTTTACGCCACCATCGAGACTTTTCTTGGTCCTGACAATGATGGTGAAAAACTTCCAAGCACCCTCAAGTTGACGAAACGCGAGGATTATGCAAACTTGGGTATATTGATTCTTTTGGTGAACCTCAGCTACCTCTCATTGCTCTCCAGACAAAAAGAGGTGAATGAGTACTACAAAAATTTCAACGAGCAGTCGGATCTTGCCAGTCCTCTCAACGCCAACAGGTTGGACAGAGCCCAGGCGCAATCTTTGAAAAAGATGCTCAACTCCCCGGTAGACCCCAAGTCGATCAAATTGGTCAACTGCATCATCATCCGGTTGCAGCCCTTGTTCAGTCTGAACAAGTCCAACTTGACTTTGCTCCAGCTCTTGTGCTTTATGCGTGTTTACTATACTTTATCGCCTTACGATTATGATGACCCTGCTGAGACTGTCAGGTACCAAACATTCGACGCTCAATTGTTCCAGAATGCTTTTATGATTGGTTTGAACAGAGAGCCAGACACATTTAAGCAGATCTTGGAAGATCCAAAGGTGAACAACATGCGCAGAAAGATTTGGCGTTACTTGAAGTACTTGGATTTGCACTTACTCACCAACAACGGCCACCAACTGAGTCTTCTCACGTCGTCGAGTGATACCAAGGTGCCGTTCCACGAACAGGGGAACGAGAACATAAACGTGACGAGTTTGGAGATTTACACGCACGATGCCATGGGTGAGCTCGAATCAATTTACGAAAAGTACTGGCTGCTCGTTTCGTTTATTCTTGGCTCGACACCTAAACTAAACTTGAACGAGTTGGCAAACAAAGTGGACAGCTTGGAGGTTTGCATCTCTGAAGTATTGAAAGATAACTTGGGTGATATGTTGGAGAGCGTGCAAAGTCAAGATGACGGGAAGTTCATCTGCGCATTGCAACTTCCACATTACTTGAACGCTCGTATTTTCTTGTTGAACATTTACTTCCACTTGTTCATGCACTATGAATATGTCAACGACTACAGTCTTACATTTTTTTATTTGAAGAAACTATTTAAGGTGCTTGTGGAAGAGTTCATGCCTCTTTACGATCGGTTGTTGAACATGAACCACTTTTACTTTGGGAATACCCTCAATCTCATCTTGAATCCGATCATCATTATGCTCTTGAAAAAGTCAAACTACTATTTGTTCGGCATATTGACCAGATTGTCGTACACGATGCAGACGCTAATCAGGGGCGACAATGACTTGTCGGTACACAAAGCAAACATGGAAACGGACTCGGAGTACAGGAGCTACTTTGGCACAATCACAAAACTCACGCTAGCAATCTCGAAGCTGATCAAGATCAACATCTCGTACTTGCTCAAATTTGGGGATAACTACGCGTATTCGAGGGCTGCCAGCACGTTGCACACCTTTATGTTGAACAGTGTGTTCTGCGACGACTTTTTCAGCGCCGCAACCTTCTACTTGTTCTGCAAGACTTATACGGGAGAAATACAGTGTCATATAACCCACAAAGAAGCGTACGACTTGTCGCGCTTGGAACGCTTGTGTGATTTCAAGCTCAGTGAGGACCGCATGCAAGATTTGATATTGACTATTGATAATGGAACGAGATGGTTTGTTTTGGATGGAGATGGTATGAAGAATTCATTTGGTGAGAGATTTAAACAGGAGATTGAAGGCAACAAGTCGAGCAAGATGAAGTATTTTGCGAAGGATGACGCTAAGAAGCCGGTGCTTGATAATTTTAAAGACACATGGGCAAATCCCTTTGTTATTGAGCCAAAGGAGACTGACTACTTCCCGATTGGCTTACCTTCGTTTGATGAGAATGTGTGGAGTTTGTTACTGTCTTGCAACTATGCTTGAGATGAATAGATTGGTTAATATTTAGGTATGATTTTTGGGATGACGTAGAATGTAATATAAGGAAATGGATGGATTAGTGTGTAAAGTGTAGGCACTGGTACTTATGTAATTTAGAATAAAGTGAGCAAATGCCAAGAGGTTGTTAAGTATGGAAATTTAATTCTTCTGGAAGCTTTTTGAGAAGTAGAACCTCTTCTCATCAGGTTCTAGAAATTGTATAGAGTTTCAAAATCAATCAGGTAGTCAAGATATGGAGAATCAATGCACGATTATTCAATTTGGTTCAATTTTTGTAGCCATTTCTAGAACTCTAGAACTTCTACTCGCCACTTCACACTTCTAACTCAAACTGTCCATTCATGAGTGCCAAAATGAACTTCAAAAGATTCTAACACCCTACACAACAGAATATTCAAAAAGTCAACTCAGAATTCTTCAGCAGTTTCATCTATTAAACTCGCCAATTGACCTAGTAACATACTCATAATACACACTACAACTTTTTCACTCCAACTTCTCACGTCTCTCAACTCACTACCTCACTTTTCACTCTCACTTCTCACTTCTTACTTTTCACTCCTCACTTCAAATCTCAAACTGTACTTCTCCACTCCCTCGGATAAAGAAGAGTCACCTGACCTCCCCCCCATGACCACAAAAAAAATTAACGTTAAATTTCCCCAAACCTCCAATCAGAAACCAGCAATTTGTAAATCAAGCATAAAAAGTTCCCCGGTACTAGTCGGATATTCCAAAATTTGCCTTACACCCATACATCGACGATTTTTTTCCCATAACGAAAACTTGGGAAAACAACTTTTGGAAACGCAAACATAGTTCTTTATAGCACAGCATGTTCAGATCGATTCTTCGTAGCACCAAGCCCATGGGCGTGAGAGGGTTGGCTTCTGCCGCCGCCCCCAAAGAGGCCAAACTTAAGAAGTTTCAAATCTACAGATGGAATCCAGACACCCCGGAGGTACAGCCCAACATGAAGACATACGAGGTCGACTTGAACGAGTGTGGACCCATGGTTTTGGACGCCATTTTGAAGATCAAGAACGAGCAGGATCCTACGTTGACCTTCAGAAGATCGTGCCGTGAGGGCATTTGCGGTTCGTGCGCCATGAACATTGGGGGAAAGAACACTTTGGCGTGCTTGTGCCGTATAGATACAGATGTCGCCAAGGACACCAAGATCTACCCATTGCCACACATGTTTGTTGTCAGAGACTTGGTTCCTGACTTGACCCACTTTTACAAGCAGTACAAGTCCATCCAGCCATACTTGCAGAGGGAGACCCACCCCGTCGACGGCCGTGAGAACTTGCAGAGCATCGAGGACAGAGCTAAGTTGGACGGCTTGTACGAGTGTATTCTCTGCGCCTGTTGTTCGACCTCGTGCCCTTCGTACTGGTGGAACCAGCAGCAATACTTGGGCCCTGCCGTCTTGATGCAGGCCTACAGATGGTTGATCGACTCGAGAGACGAGGCCTCGAGATTGAGAAAGGAAATGTTACAAAACTCCATGTCCGTCTACAGATGTCACACCATTATGAACTGTGCAAGAACATGTCCAAAGGGTTTGAACCCAGGTAAGGCTATTGCTGAAATCAAGAAGCAATTGGCTTTTGACTAGTTGTTATTTATACGTTATTACATCCGCATCTGATTTTATCTGTAATATTTCACTTATTCTGGGGTAGTTTTAGTAGCCAATGGAAGGGAGGTGTTTAATGTCTCTTTTTTGTCTCCTTGAGTTTGTAACAAGTGCTTAGTCACTTAATCACATTGTTTCATCACCTGACTAATCACGAGTTTAACCCCACGGTTCTTACCCTTTTTAGCCGTTCTTCCCAGAAAATGACTATGATTCGGAGCTGCAAAATCTAGACAATCAACAAAATGGCTCACGGAGAGGCGTGAATGAACATAAAGTGGCTCAACCCTGATTCAAACTCCGGATCCCTCTTCAGCTAAGCTCCTTCCAGTTGTTGCTTTGAGATTGTGGGGCTCAAAGTTTCCACCAAGTTCTACAAGTTAAGCTTTCGGCATGCACGGGACTCCTGAACCCTTGTCTACAATGCTCAAAGGGTTGGAAGGGGAGGGGTTTAATGTCCCAGGCCTGGCTAATATAAATGGCTATTCGGCACAGGATAGCAATCCATATCACTATAAAAGGATGGGGAAGAACCAACCAGTCTCTTCTCATCAGAATCAATTCAATTGATAAAACAGCAATTCAGACGATTCAAACATGGCTAAGGGAAAGGTTTTACTCGTTCTTTACAAGGGTGGAGAACACGCCAGGCAAGTTCCAGCATTGTTGGGCACAACCGAGAACGAATTGGGAATCCGCAAGTTCATTGAGGACCACGGCTACGAATTGATCACCACCTCTGACAAAGATCCAGAAGGAAGTTCTACTGTTGACAAGCACTTGCCAGACACAGAGATCTTGATCACCACTCCATTCTTCCCAGCTTACTTGACCAAGTCTCGTTTGGCCAAAGCCAAGAAGTTGAAGATTGCGGTGACTGCAGGTATTGGTTCTGACCACATTGACTTGAATGCTGCTAACGAGCACAAAGTTACTGTTGCTGAGGTCACTGGGTCCAATGTTGTTTCCGTTGCTGAGCAGGTTCTTATGACTATCTTGGTCTTGGTCAGAAACTTTGTTCCAGCTCACGAGCAAGCTGTCGTCACTAAGACTTGGGACATTGCTGGTGCTGCCAAGGAAGAGTACGACTTGGAAAACAAGGTCATTGCTACGGTTGGAGCTGGTAGAATTGGTTACCGTGTGTTGGAAAGGTTAATTGCCTTCAACCCCAAGAAATTGCTCTACTATGACTACCAGGACTTACCTGAAGCTGCGGTCAAGAAGTTGAACGATGTCTCCAAGTTGCTCAATGACAAGGACGACATTGTCCAGAGAGTTGAGAAGTTGGAGGACATGGTTGGTCAGGCTGACATTGTCACCATCAACTGCCCATTGCACGAGAAGACCAGAGGTTTATTCAACAAGACCTTGCTCTCTAAGATGAAAAAGGGTGCCATCTTGGTCAACACTGCCAGAGGTGCCATTTGTGTTGCTGAAGACGTTGCTGCTGCTTTGGAATCTGGCCAGATTAGAGGTTACGGTGGTGATGTCTGGAACGTCCAACCCGCTCCCAAGGACCACCCATGGAGATCCATGAAGAACCCATTCGGTGGAGGAAATGCCATGACCCCTCACATTTCTGGAACATCTCTTGATGCTCAGAAGAGATACGCTGAGGGGACAAAGAATATCTTGGAGTCTTACTTTTCGGGTAGATTTGACTACAGACCACAGGATGTGATTGTTATTGATGGTCATTATGCTACCAAGTCTTATGGTGAAAGAGAGAAGATTAAGAAGTGATTTTTTATAATACTATGTGATCTTTTAAATTGTAGAAAGGTTGTTACAGTTTGTTGGACAAGTACTTTAGTAAAATATTTAAGGATATCAATCCGATTAGTCCATTAAGCTGCTCTTCACATGCTTGTCAAGGACTCCTTAATTTAGAATTCATGTTTTAACTGGTTCGCATCATCATTCTGGCCAAATTAAATTACCTTTTATGCAGCTTGGAATTTTTTGATTCCTTCTCAAATGGAAATTTCATTGAAAGTGCTCGAAGACATATCAAGTGGAAGGTTTAGTGATGATTGCTTACAAACGTTGCAAACTCCAAAGGTCGCTCCAAAGGAAATCTTACACTTTACTAAATCCAAAGATGAGCTAAAGTTCAATGATACTACTGGATTGAAAACGCTCACTGTCCCTCTCAGTAATGAATCCAGTACGAAAATCGAGGTCAAGAAGAAATCACCGTACAAGCGGAAATCGAAGAACCAAAGGTTTGCAAGAGTGAACCCATACTCTGAAATCATTGGAACTGATCTCTCTTTGGGATTCTCCAAGTTCAAAATGAAACTGACGAAAGACATATTTAAGTTGGATGACGTGCTACGTAGTGTCCAGCACTTGATATCAACAGGCGAGAAGGATTTGACAGATTTTAAAGTCATCAGTTTACGCAGAATTCTCACCCTTTTACTCGAGATACCCGTTAATCTACGCGACGTACGATTCAATGTTATATACTGGCATGGGCTCATCTTCATCGACTATGACTGGGAGTTTGTCTCCAACAATAACGAAATCGCAAACAAATACCAGTATTCTGGCTTCAGATTTGAGCAGGTAATCACTGGCAATGCTAGTCCAATGGAGTTTTACACGGTAATTGACCAGAAGATTGGTGGTGCACCGGTCCACTTTACTGCTGAGATAGACGCTGCCAAAGAAGATGCCGCAGGCATAGCCAACTACGTAGAATTGAAAACTCATATGCAATCAAATTCAAAGATGAACAACGAGAACATGGGACTCAAAATAAAGTTTTTGAAAACCTTGTCTCAAATCTCCTTCATAGACTCTTCAGATTGCATTTTGGGGTACAGATCGGAAAATTGCCAGTTAAAAGCTGTGAAAAGGTACACGAGGGAGGACCTAGACCAGTTCCTTCAATCAAATCCGTTATACTTGAGCGACTCAATCGAGCTCTCTCATGAATTATTGCAGAATTGGTTTCAAGTTGTGCTTCAGTTTGTCATAAACGCAGAACCAAAACCGGCAGAAAAGCAGCCTGAAGTATACAGACTATCATTCACGAACGGACTGGATTTGGCTGATTCAGTTTTGAAATTGCAAAGTATAACCAACAAAGATGAAAGGTTCAAACTCTTGGATGAAACTATACCTACATGGTTTCAAAAGTATATCAAATCGTTAAATAGGTAGCATTACAGGAACTAAAAACTATTTACAAGGTTATGCAAAATTAGATCATTCTTTAACAGCATCTTGGATAGCTAATTTTCTTGAGTGAGCGTTGAAGTGCTCCCTCAAGTCGTTTATGGACATTACGTTTGGGTCTGCCTTCATAACGTGTTTGTCTTTAAAAGTGACCTCAATGGATGGCTCCTCTGTTGCTGAGTTTGTCAAGACCTTGCAGTCAATCTTGACTTGTTGTGGCATTCTTGAGAGGAATAGTCTTGTCGACCTACTGCTCTTATTGAATGGGTTGAACCTGACTTTCACACTGTTGATGTATTTGGTGATCATCTCTGGAGTAACTGTTAGATCTACGAAACTGAAAAGTTTTTATTTTTGATAAGTGCGCGTAAATTTCGGTACGCGATGTTAGTTAATTTTTGCCATGAGTTCTGATACTTACTCATTGGAATGTTTGGGTTCAGGAGTGATCGTTTGAGTGGAGAGAATTGAGTTGCAGGTGACTTTATTGGACTATGAGTCGTTCTTAAGTTAGTTGCTTACTTTAAATAAATTTTTGTTAAATTTGCAAAACCTTTAAGAAATTGTTTGTTTAGCACTTCAAAACTATTTATCCTATTAAATCATCCATGAATCTTGCCTGACCACCTCAAGACTGTCAATACTGAAGGAATTTGTTCTCAAACTGAAAAGAAATTAATCAACTATGAAAAAGGCAATGCCCTATGGCAGGAAAGGGAATTAACTCGCCTGTAAACTGTATTTCCTTTAGAAAAACGACTTAATGGGTATGCATTAAAAATTTAGATTTTCGAAGAGAAGCACTAGTAGTTTAGTGGTAAAATCTAACGTTCCCACTGTTAGGCCCCGGGTTCGATTCCCGGCTGGTGCATCTTTTTTTTTTTCCAACTTTAAGACGAAGATTGCGCTTAGCTCATGAAACCTAGCAGGTTACATTGTTTAGTGAAGTGGCTTAGTTAAACCCTAAATCTTTTAATAGGTAACACAACGTTCGCGTGAATGCACCAACTGGAAAACACTGAAAATGTGTCTATAGAAACGAGCAGAAGGATTTCTAATTTTAGGGCGCAGATGGCCGTGGGGGACGGCAGGCTCCCACCAGATCGAAGTGTTTAAAGAGCGTAAAATTTCTTGTACAAACGTTTAACTTGGGCTTCTTCAAGCGTGAAGAGCCATTAAACTTGCCGCAGTGCTTTGAGTGATGAACTTAAAGTTGGAGAACATTACTCTCGTCAATTTTGAACAGTGCTCCTGTTTCAATGGTTCCGCTTTAGCAAACCTGCTTCTTATCTTTCACCAAATGTATCTGAGATGTTCCATAGTATGTGAGGCCAAGGTCTATGTTAGCCTAACGCTCATGTGGCCCACCAAATTTGAAGATCTCACGGTTGATCGAGATAACAAAACAAACTTCTACCATATCTAAATACGGCAGCTTCCGATTAGCTTGTGCATGAAATACAGTACCTCCCTGGGTGGCACATATATGCCTCAAAGAAGCGTTTAGAAGCCAATCATGCAAGTCTGTAAGCAGATAAAATTAGCTGGGAAAGTTTATGAGCCAAACTGGTGTGTACCGAGGTTCAAGAGCTGTTTCAGTCTAGTTCGCCAATTCACTGAGACAATCTGCTTTCCTACAGCCCAACCTACTTCATTATCCATTGTGTTGCACAATAAACCTCTTGAACAAGATGTTCAACGTCTCATTAGTGACTGCGGAAAATAATCAGTCTTTATTGAAAGACCCTTTTGAAGAACGGAGAACTATTTTTAACTCAAAAGTTGATTCAAGCTTGATTGGGATAATGCAGTTATTTTCGCCGGGAAACTGGTTTGACAAGCGAACAATATAATATTTCCAACCAGTAAAAGTATAACATGTGAAAGGAGAATAGGCGAAACGATTGTGTGAATGGCAAGTGGTGTGACACGCAACAGCTGCTTTAGGCTACCGAGGATGTGAAGACGCACAGACACCCTGAAATATGTACAATAGAAAACCTTCAGAGTTTCGTCCTGGACTCGTTTAATTGAACGGATGCAGGTACGACGTGACAATTACGCTCTGAAAACGGATGAAATTTCCTTCAACTTGAGAACAAATGAAGGCTACGACAAAACTGACAGTAAATTCAACCTAAATCATTCTTTGTGGAACTTACAGCTGTTCAGGCTCCCGTCGGGTTCGCTCGATATACTCATGGTGGGTGCACTACGCAAAGTGGACTTGTATATTCGTCCAGCAAAGTATGCATCGATTGTCTCGAAACCATTCCTCACATTGATGCCTCACTCAGCCGCCTCATTTCAAATGACTGAGACTTACAATGCAGTACGGTCGTACTGGTTTGAAAGAGGGCGTTACTGTGAGAGTCGCACGGAAACTAGTAACCACCTGTATCTTTCGAATGCTTCCATACTGCTAGGTGATCCAGGCCGTTGGCTCAAAGGTTCTTTTGCAACTTTCGCTAGCGAAGGCGGAAATAGTGGCCTTTACGAATGAATCGAGATTTCTCGGATTGATTTAAATGCAATGCCACCATAGTTATTCACCCCTTGTAGACTTCTATTAATGGATATAAAGAAACTATTCAGGGTTTCCATAAATATAGCTCTCCTTGATGCAAATGAGAACCACAATTCTTTCGAGGTGGCAGTAAGAAAAAGCGGGACACTTGGCCCCTTTCCAATACATTAGCTTCATCCATGACAAGCAATGAAGGAACCACAAGTTAAATTACGATCCAGAATCTCATTTGCGGTTTTAACCACGGATTTTCTACTCGTACCTCCTGTTTAGATATGCGTTATCTGCACTTATAATACGAAGTGCAGACGTTTATGTTTAGATTTTCACTGGAAAGTGTCAATTTCCGTCAGTTTGAGGCGGCATCAGAGTGGGATTATCGTGATTATTTTCCCATCAGGCTACTAATATTTCTAAATATTTCTCCACAACCTAAACCAGAGTAAATTATACTCTTTAACTCCACACTTGCGCTCAACCGTGCACCTTTCACCGTTTCTTACATCTAGTGCCAAGCATCTTGATGATTCTAACGGAACTTCGGACTACATGGCAAAATCTATCCGAAATTGTAATTGTAGTCAGCATCAATGCTGATTCAAGTATATCACGCAAACCATGAACACCCCTGAGTGATTTTCTTCATGAACCCAAGATTCATAACACGCTTATGGTTATTTGCTTAACAATATTAACTTTCTCTCATAGCTCCCTTCTTCATACCTCGAAGAAGTATTAAACTACGTCGCTTGTGCTATTTTGTGTTTTCGTTAAGCTTCTGTGCATCAGGATTTGATGGACGCATATTTGCACCCAAGTATTGTTCCTGGGGATAAAAGAAACCAATCATCACGAAATTGAAACACATTGTAGTATTTTTATGGAATTGTTGCAAATTGATAGAGATCATAATGAGTATCCAAGAACGAAGACGCCACCACCGCCTGTCTGTCATTTTAGTATATAATTTATGAGAATTCTCTTCAGCATATGTTTTTATTTTCAGAGCAGCACTAATTAACTAACTAACTAACTAATCTCGACTTATACCCTTAAGTCAACACTTTATTACCAACTAATATAAGTGTCCAACTGTGCCAATTCTTCATTGACACTATCCATTCATTCGCTAATCCTACTACCTAATTTTTTTTTTTGCAGCAATTTTATTCCTTTGGCATCAACCTGAATAAACCACAACTGACCATGCTTTTTTCAAAATCTGCCTTTGTTTCCATTGCTCTTGCCACCACTTCGTTTGTGAGTGGTGTTGCAGCCAACTCCAAGAACTTGTACCACAACTATGCTGACTTGGCCACCAGCGAACCAACCACCCAATCGTGTGCAGCAAACGAAATCTACCAAATTGACCCTGCTGCATCTTCGAAGATCTCAAAGAGAAGTGCTGAAAACCTCTTTAGCAGTGGCTCTTTCATTTCCAAGAGATCTACTGAGATCTCTGAAGAAGACTTCAACCTGCTCCTTGAGTTGCTCAATGGTAGCCCAGATGTTTCTAAGAGGGGACTCGGTCTTGGCATCAATGCTAACGTCTTTGCCCAACTTCTTGGAATTTTAGGTATTGGTGTTCATGCATCTGCTGGAGCGGGTATCTACAAGAGAGACACCGAAATTTCTGAAGACCAGTTCAACCAGATCCTCGACTTCCTCAACAGTGATGCCCAAACTTCTAAGAGAAATACTGAAATCTCTACAGAAGATTTCAACCTGATTCTCGACTTCCTTAATGGTAGCCCAGACGTGTCCAAGAGAGGTCTCGGTCTTGGTATCAATGCTGATGTCTTTGCTCAATTGTTGGGTATTCTCGGTGTTGGTGTTCACGCTTCTGCTGGCGCCGGCATCTACAAGAGACTGACTGAAATCTCTGAGGATGACTTCAACCAGATTCTTGACTTCCTCAATGGTGACGCTGAAGTTTCAAAGAGAGGCCTTGGTCTTGGAATCAACGCCAACGTCTTCGCCCAGCTTCTTGGAATTCTCGGTGTTGGTGTTCATGCTTCTGCTGGTGCCGGTATCTACAAGAGACAAACCGAAATCAGTGAGGATGACTTCAACCAGATTCTTGACTTACTCAATGGTGACGCTGAAGTTTCAAAGAGAGGTCTTGGTCTCGGAATCAATGCTGATGTCTTTGCTCAATTGTTGGGTATTCTC